>AWOL01S0010945.1:27105-80176 GCA_000715115.1 Nicotiana otophora | reverse complement strand
GGGAAGTCCAGTTCAGAAGAGGAGTCAGGCCACGACTTCAGCACAAGTTACTTTACCACCCGCCCAGCCAGCTCGGGGTAGGGCTCAGGCAACTAGGGTCGCCCAAGTGGGGGAGGCCGATCAGGTGGCGGTTCCGCTCGATTCTATACTATTCATGCCAGGACAGATGTCGTTGCTTCAGACACAATGATCACAGATATTGTCTCAGTATGCCACAGGGATGCTTCTGTATTATTTGACCCTGGTTCCATTTATTCATATGTTTCATCGTATTTTTCTCGTTATCTGGATATGTCCCGTGAGTCCTTAGTTTTATATGTCGTGTATCTATGCCAGTGGGCAATATTATTGTTGTGGACCGTGTATATCGGTCATGTGTAGTGACTATTGGGGGACTAGAGACTATAGTTGATCTTTTATTACTTGGTATGGTTGATTGCGATATGATCTTGGGTATGGATTGGTTCTCTCTGTGTCATACTATTATGGATGCTCATTCTAAGACCATGACATTGGCGATGTTGGGGTTTCCAAGGATCGAGTGGATCGATTCTCTAGATTATGTTCCGAGCAGGGTGATTTCTTATTTGAAGGCCAAACGGATAGTTGCGAAGGGGTGTCTATCTTATTTGGCCTTTGTGAGGGATGTTGGTGCTGATACTGGTGTTGATACTCTTATTATTGATTTTACTCCGGCGCTACGAGACTTTTCGGATATGTTTCCTATAGACCTATCGGGCATGCCGCTCGATAAGGATATTGAATTTAGTATTGATTTGGTGCCGGGCACTCAGCCCATTTCCATTCCTCCGTATTGTATGGCACCAGCTAAGTTGGAGGAATTGAAAGAACAGTTTCAGGAACTTTTCATAAGGGGTTTATTAGGCCAAGTGTGTCTCCCTGAGATGCACTGGTTCTATTTGTGAAGAAGAAGCACAGTACTATGCGGATGTGCATCAACTATAGGTTGTTGAACAATGTTACAATGAAGAACACATATCCTTTGCCGCGCATTGATGATCTATTTGACCAGCTTCAGGGAGCGAGGGTGTTCTCCAAGATTGATTTGCGGTTTGGGTATCACCAGTTAAAGATTCAGGACTCGGATATTCTAAAGACGGCATTTAGGACCCGTTATGGTCACAATGAGTTTTGTGTGATGTCTTTTGGGCTGACCAATGCCCCAGCAACATTCATGCATTTGATGAACAATGTATTTCAGCCATATCTCAACTCGGTTTTGATAGTATTCATTGATGATATTTTGGTGTACTCGCGTAGCCAGGAGGAGCATGTGAGTTTGAGGATTATACTACAACAGCTGAGAGGGGGAGAGCTTTATGCCAAGTTCTCCAAGTGTGAGTTTTGGCTTAGTTCAGTGGCTTTCATGGGGCACATGGTTTCCAGTAAGGGGATTAAAGTGGATCCAAAGAAGATAGAGGCAATCTAGAGTTAGTCCAGACCGTCCTCAGCTACTGAGATTCGGAGCTTTCTCCGCTTGCCCGGTTATTATCGTCGTTTCATGGAGGGTTTCTCATCTATTGCATCGCCTTTGACCAAATTGACCTAGAGGGGTTCTCCATGCAGGTTTTCCAGGTATTGTGACTTCTATTAAATTCTGAGACGTGGGCCCGGGGGTTGACTTTTGAGTTGACTTTATGACTTTAGATTAAGAACATAGTATTTTCTTATGGAATTGATTCCTTTAGCTTGTGTTAATTGTATCAAATTGTTTGTGGCTAGATTCAAGGTATTTAGAGGCCAATTAATGAGGCAAGGGCTTGTTGGAGTAGAGATTTGCTCAATTTGAGGCAAGTAACACTTCTAAACTTGGTGCTGAGGGTATCAAACCCCGAATTACGTGTTATGTGATTGGTGTTGAGGTGACGCACATGCTAGGTGATGGGTGTGTGGGCGTGCACCATAAGAATTGTGACTTGGTCGAATCCATGAAACTGTATAGTTGATTAATCTTGTCATTATCTGTATTTTCATCATTGTTTAATCCTGTATTTTCTTAGTTAGACATTTTGTACTCAGTCACAGCTATTATTGTTTGGGCTGATTATCATGATTCTTGTGAGCCCGAGAGACTGGAGAGATTAATGACTGATTGAGGCTGAGGGTCTATTGTGAGTGATATTTATGGGATCGTGCTGCAAATCGTATCATGCTTATTGATTCATGCCAGGATTTGACTTATTATAGCTCTTGGGCTGGATCTGCCCTTCCGGAGTCTTCCATTCCACGGTGAGCGCAGTTGCTATTGATTTATATCTGGGTTGGATCTACCTTGGATTTATTTGCATTTGGGATGGATCTGCCCTGTATTGCGTTGAGTCTTATTTCTTAACCTAGAAGCATGTCTAAATTCTTGTACCTTTATATTTCTGAGATATCACTGTCATATTTCTTTGTAACTTTCTCCTACCGTTAATTCTATATGTGGGCTATAATGTTCGAGCCCATCACCACTTCCAGTCACAAGGTTAGATTTGTTACTTATTGAGTTGATCGTACTCATGCTATACCCTGCACTTCGTATGCAGATCCATTTGTTTCCGGTCGCATCAGTTGTTGATTCACAGAGTTCAGATATTCGGAGATCATTGAGGTATCTGCTTTGGCGTTTGCATACCTTGACTCTCCTCCTCTATCATTCAGTTTTATTTATTCAGTTCTACTTTCTAGACAGTGTACCAGACTATGTCATTATGTAGATGCTCTTGTACTCAGTGACACCTCGGCTTTTGGGAAAACTTATGTATTGAGTTACAACATTCTATTCCGTTTTATGAGATTTTAATTTATTTAAAATTGTTTTAGTATATTTCAAATTTGAATGTATTGGTAATGTCTGAGTAGTCGGTTTGCCTAGTATCATGATAGGTGCCATCATGACAAGTTGAGTTTTGGGTCATGACAAAAATGCGAGACATCATTTAGTTGTTGGATCATTTGATCAACGGCCCTGATATTTTGGGGAGATAAGCATTTTGGAAATGTTTTAATCCTTAAAAAGGGCAGCCATTGGATCTCCCTAATCTGACGGTGGAGCTGAAGTCTCAATAAGATTAAAGAAAAATATGAAAATGGGGATTAAACTTGGACCATTGATGAGATAAATCAACTGACTAGACCTATTGTGTTTTCTCTGTGCGTGGGGTATTAGGTGATGTGGCAAGATCTGATTTGCTTACGGAGAGGGACGCGGACCGCCACAATAGATTAGAGGGTCGGACTAGGTCAGATGTGGGTAATTGGGCTTGGTATTTACCTTTTTTTATTTAAGAAGTAGCCATTTCATATTTAATTTCGCAATTGCAAATGTAGCCTATTGATATTTAACCTTTTAAAAACTAATTTAATTGAACTTATATAATTTCAATAAACATGTAATAGAAATTAAAATCAAATGCACTACTAATTACTATAATTAGCTAGTTAATTGTTAAATATTCTATTTGTGAATTAATTTTGGATTTATTTAGAAATAGTAGGCTATTTACCAAAAATAAGGAACAACCTATTAAATTAATTATAACCTATGTAATGAATGTAAAAGATTCAAAATAGTAAGAGTAATATATTTGTACTTATAATACAAAATTATTAATTTAAAATCATCAATTACTTATATAAAAATAAATATATATTATTTAAAAAATATTTTCAATACACTTACAGAAAATCATTAAGTGCAAGTAAATTAAGTGCAAAATGGAAGGTCAAAATTTGTCGTCAACAAGAAGCATGAGCAACACTTGAGATTGGTACTTCAAACTTTGAAGGATCGACAACTTTATGCCAAGTTATCGAAGTGTGAGTTTCGTTGGACTCAGTTGCACTCTTTGACCATGTTGTGTATAGTGAGGGTATTAATGTTGATCCTAATAAGATTGACGCGGTTCAGAATGGGCCTATACCTACTACAACTTCAGATATTTAGGAGTTTCTTGGATTTGGCAGGCTACTATTATCGTTCTGTAGAGGGGTTTTCATCTATTGTAGCTCTGTGACGACTCCAATTTCCCTTCATAGGATGTCGTGATAGCACCTAATCTCTAAGACTAGGCAAGTCTAACATACGTGCTGAATATAACTTAAATAACGATAAAACTCTTAAATTCTCAACAACTATCATAAAGGAAACCTTGCAACTTAGCATAAACAAAATTCCCAAAACCTGGTGATATTAAGTCACAACATATACGGGTAAGTACTGATCATCACTATACAACAGTGTCTATAAAATGGGGAAGAAAATGAAGTAAACTAGATAGAGGGTGACTCCGAGGCCTGCGGATGCCGGTAGGTATACCTTGAAGACTCCAAAGCTGAGCTCCTCTCACTGGTACCTGGACTGATAAGAGGTATCTAGATCTGCACAAAATATGTGCAGAAGCGTAGCATCAGTACACCACAACGGTACCCAGTAAGTGCCAAGCCTAACTTCGGTAGAGTAGTGACGAGGTCAGGTCAAGGTCGTACTGGAATAAATAAGGAACTAAAAAGGTATATAACAATGTAATAATGATAATAATGGAAATGAATCAATAAAGAATTATACCAAAATTAGCTACACTAATGTCACGCCCCGAGCCTGGGGCCAAGACCGGCACCCGATGCCTCATCTATCCTTGGGTACCAAACGAATGGAAACTAACGCTAACTAAATGTCAATATAAAGCTAGGCTGGCAAGGCCATCATAACTACAACAGCTCACAAGCCAACAAAATATACATGCAGGGCCTACAATCCCAACATACTACACTAACTGACATTATATGTCTACATACCTCTACTGATGGATGTACTATGATCGGAATAGGGCTCCGACCTGCCCATAGCCTATATACATATATACACAAGATGTACACAAAGCCTCTAGACCCGGCAACTCTGAAGGATGTGGAGCTTGCCGATAAAGCTGAACTCAGGCAACACCTACTGAGGAGGTCTACCCGTCTGTCTGTTTGAACCTGCACGAATGCAGCGTCCCCAGAAAAAAGGACGTCAGTACGAAATAAAGTACCGAGTATGCAAGAAAATAAAATAACTGAAAGCTGCAACTTAACTGATAATATAATAACTGAAGGTAACTGGGAGTCAAATATGATCTGGAGGTATACTTACCTGCTGATAGTGACTCAACGCTCTTAATATAGTAAGTGAAATAAATTTCCGGCCTTATAAGGCTTGGTATATATATATATATATATATATATAACTGCTCTGCCGTGGTAGGCTCGCTCATAGGCGCTCGACCAGATTAGGCTTATAGGGGCCTGACCATCAATTATAGCTCGATGGTAATGCAAATACTGTAATACTGCATATATAGACTCTCTGCTCTCTAGACTAGACCAAGACAATACTCAATTGAATATGAAGTCCCGATAAGGAGAATATAGTAACATACGAGACTAGGAAAATATACATAAATTTCGGAATATGAATTTCTCTTTATGTCTCATTATCAAATGCATGTAATTATGTTATCATACCAAATGAAGGAAGGGCTTAGCCTTAACATACCTGGAGTAGGGAACAATTCGTGTGATATTCTTGAGAAGGATTATACTGTACTCCCTTAAAATTACAAAATCTCACGTTGCTTAAGATACTATGAAATCTCTGTGTGAATTATTGAAGATTTGTACCCTTCTATGTTAGCTTCAGATTTCCTTCTACGTTAGTTTCAGATTGCCTTCTATGTTAGCTTCAGATTGCCCATATGTAGAGCCTTTACTATTCTGTTAAATGTTGAAAGATATGTATCGTTTAATTGCTAAAAGATATGTAGCTTTCTTTAAATTACAAGGCTTATGTTTAAATTGGTTGCCACATATCCCAATATGACTAAGAGTCAGATGTTTTGGTAGTGGTTTGCTGCCACGTGGGGATGGGGGGGATTAATCTTATCCCATAACTTATTAGTTAATTAGGTAATATCCCGTTACCCGATAATTAACCAATTACTCACATAATTAAGAATTATCTCAAATTACTTAAAATACTACTCATTTTTAATACACTTTATACATCATACTATCATGGTCATATGGTACCTTGTATGGCACTAGTCCATAAATACGGGGTATTATAGCTTGGACCGTATTTTATCCCAAATTGCCATACTTCGACGAAACTCATTGTCTTCTAGTTGCTTACCTTTTCTCCTTCAAGAATTTACTCATCACATGTTTAAAATAGCATAATGCTTATAATCTTAAGAAAATCTCATCCCCAAGTCTAGGTCAATTAACGGAAGACAAAACTTTAATGTATGAAAAACGCGAGATGTAACATCCTTCCCCCCTTAGAAACAATCGTCCTCGAATGTTTACTCTTAGATACTTTGGGAAAATGTTGCTAGAGTCTCCTCCATACACTAGACTAAAACCATCTTGTACATAGCCAGAAAATATATTATACATGCCACACATGACCAACGTCTATAAATAGCAACACTTGGCCTCATACAACTGTCTATTATAAATTTTGAAAGTCAAAAATAAGAGCTTACTTGATGACCTACCGACCTGAATAGAGTTGTGCTGAGGTATCCCACCTCGAGCCATGTCTTCAGTTTGAAATAGGTGGGGGTATTTAGACTTCATTTCTTCCTCCACTTCCCCACGTCATATCTTCCACATTTTGCTTCTCCATAAGACCTTTACGAAGGCTATTTCCTTATTTCGTAGCTTACGGATTTGTCGGTCTAGGATGGCAAACGAAATTTCCTCGTATGACAAATCCTTCGTAATCTGTACATTATCCGTGGGCACCACTTGGGTAGGATCGCCAATGCACTTTCGTAGCATTGATACGTGAAAAACCGGATGGACAAACTCCAATTCTGAGGGTAATTCTAACTCATATGCTACTTGGAGCAATCTCTGAATGATCCTATAAGGCACAATATACCGTGGGATAAGCTTGCCTTTCTTGCCAAACCTCATCACGCCCTTCATAGGTGACACCTTTAAGAATACCCAGTCATTAACCCCGAACTCTAAGTCTCATCGTCGCACGTCAGAATATGATTTTTGGCGACTCTGGGCTGTCAACAGCCGCTCCTAGATAAGTTTTACTTTCTCTACAGCTTGCTAAACTAGGTCTGGCCCATGTAACCCAGATTTTCCAACATCAAACCACCCTATAGGAGATCTGCACTTACGCCAATACAAAGCCTCGTATGGAGCCATCTGGATACTGGAGTGGTAACTGTTATTATATGAAAACTCGATAAGAGGTAGATGTTCATCCCAACTTCTTTTAAAATCCAACACACATGCTCGTAACATATCCTCGAGCATCTGAATTGTGAGCTCGGATTGTCCATCAGTCTGTGGATGAAAAGTTATGCTAAGATTCACCTGAGTCCCGAGACCTTTCTGAAATGATCTCCAAAAATGTGCTGTAAACTGGGTCCCACAGTCAGATATAATAGATACTGGTATTCCGTGTAGCCGCACTATCTCCTTAATATATAACTTTGCATAATCTTCTACTGTATATGTAGACCTGACCGGTAGGAAATGAGCTGATTTTATGAGCCTATCGATTATCACCCATATGGAATCGAACTTACGATGAGAACGAGGTAAACCCATGACAAAGTCCATGATTATCGCCTCCCATTTCCACGAAGGGATCTCTATAGTCTGCATTAGCCCTCCGGGCTTCTGGTGCTCTACCTTCACCTGCTGGCAACTAGGACACTGAGCGACAAACTCAGCAATGTTCTTCTTCATATCGTTCCACCAGTACACATCCTTAATGTCATGGTACATCTTCGTTGACCCAGGATGAATGGAGTACCACAAATAATGTGCCTCAGACATAACCCTGTCTCGTAGACCTACCACATCTGGAACACACAAACGACCCTTGTATCTAAGAACCCTATCTCCCTTGAGCTCTAACAATGGGTTCTTCTGCTGCAGAATTCGCTCTCTTAACTCGACCAACTCTGGGTCCTTGTACTGCCTCTCCTTTACCTCAGCTATGAGAGATGATTTTGTAGTATTTTGGAGAACAACTCCATCATTGCCATAGTCTACTAACCAAACCCCCAAACAAGCCAATTGATGAATCTCTCTAGCTAATTGTCTTTTCTCGGCCTCTACATGTGCTAAGCTACCCATAGATCGGCGACTCAAGGCATCTGTTACAACATTAGCTTTCCCCGGATGGTAGAGAATGTTAACATCGTAATCTTTCAATAACTCAAGTCATCACCTCTGTCGCAAATTCAACTCTTTTTTTCTTGAGGATATATTACAGGCTTTTATGATCTATGAGTACATCAACATGAACACCATATAAATAATGCCGCTATATCTGAAGTGCATGGACAACCGCAGCTAACTCGAGGTCATGGGTCGGATAATTCCGCTCGTGCTTCCTTAACTGCCTTGAAGCATACGCAATTACTTTCCCATGTTGCATCAGGACACATCCTAACCCGACACTTGAGGCACCACAATACATGGCATAACCATCTAGACCCTCTGGAAGTGCTAGAACTGGCGCTGAGTTCAACCTGTTCTTAAGCTCTTGGAAACTCTGCTCGCAAGCCTCTGTCCACTGAAACTTAGCTGCTTTCTGTGTCAACTTCATTAATGGTGCCAAAAGGGAAGAAAACTCCTCTACGAACCTCCGGTAGTATCCTGCTAAGCCTAGAAAGCTACGAACCTCTGTCAGAGTGGTAGGTCTAGGCCAGGATTTCACAGCCTCAATCTTTTGAGTGTCTACCTTTATACCTCCATCGGATACAATGTGCCCCAAGAATGCTACAAACTTCAACCAAAACTCACATTTAGAAAACTTAGCATACAATTTACTATCACGGAGGGTTTGGAGTACCACTCGTAGGTGGTCCACATGCTCATCCTCTAAACATGAATAAACCAGAATATCATCAATAAAAACTATCACGAACAGATCTAAAAATGGCCGGAATAGGCTATTCATCAAGTCCATAAATATGCTAGGTGCATTCGTCAACCCGAAGGACATGACAAGCAACTCGAAGTGGCCATATTGGGTTCTGAAGGCTGTCTTGGGAATATATTTCTCCCGCACTCTGACCTGGTGGTTCCCCGACCTCAAATCTGTCTTTGAATAGCATCTAGCTCCCTACAACTGATCAAACAAATCATATATCCTTGGAAGTGGATACTTATTCTTAATAGTTACCTTATTCAGTTGCCTATAATCGATACACATGCTCAGTGAGCCGTCTTTCTTTCGTACAAAAGTACCGGTGCACCCCAAGGTAAGGTACTGGGCCTGATGAAACCTTTCTCCCGCAAATCGTTTAACTGCTCCTTCAACTCCTTCAATTCGGCAAGTGTCATTCTATATGGATGGATGGATATTGGTTGAGTTCCTAAAAGCAAATCGATGCCAAAATCAATCTCTCGCTCTGGAGGAATACCTGCAAGTTCATCTGGGAATACATCTGCATACTCTTTGATTACTGGAATAGACTGAAGTGTAGGTACCTCAACATCTGCATCTCTAACTCGTACAATATGATAAATGCACCCTTTGGCGATCATCGTCCTCGCCTTCAGATAAGAATTAAACCTACCTCTGGGTGTCACTGTATTACCTACCCATTCAACGATTGGCTCACCCTGAAAATAAAATTTAGCTATCTTGGCTCGACAATCAACTATGGCATAGCAAGCTGCCAACCAGTCCATGCCCATGATAGCATCAAAATCCAAAATCTCTAGCTCAACTATGTCGGTTGAGGTCTGACGACCACAAACTGACACCGTACAACCTCGGTAAACCCATCTAGCAATAATCGATTCTCTAACTCGTGTAGATATCGCAAAATGATCACTTAGTATTTTAGGCACTATACCAAACTTCCCCGAGACAAATGGGGTAATACACGATAAAGTAGATCCTGGGTCTATCAAGGCATAAGCACCGTGAGAGCAAATGGTCAACATACCTTTCACAACATCTGGTGAGGACTCCTGGTCCTGTCGACCCGCTAAAGAATAGCTACGATTCTGATTACCACCTGAACTGGAACCTCTACCACTGCCTCGACCTCTACCAGCCGAAGACTGAGACTCGTGCCCTAAAGGATACATGGACATAGATAATCCTGTTGTTGTATTTGCTGGTTGTTCCATACCTTTAGAATCTCTATTTGGGCAATCTCGCATCATATGCCTCGGACGTCCACATGTATAACAAGCATCGGAACTGGCTCGGGATTGGCCCAAGTGTCCTCTACCATAGATGTCACACTGTGGCAGAAATGGCCATGTCTGCCCTGAATCTCACTGTCGTTGCGAACACGATGCCCGAGAGCTTTCACCTAGTCCTGACTGAGTATATCAGTCATACCTGTAACCCTGTAGCTGAGGTGGCAGAGGCCTAGGTGGCCGTTCAAAGTATTGGGGCCTATAACTGCCCTGAGACTCCTCCTGAGACCTGGCAAAGCTCATCCTCTTGATTCAGTCCTCTCTGTACCCTGCTTTCGACGCCTACCCCTTTCTATATTCTGGGAGAATTCTTGAATTCGGGAGATATCCATATTACCCTGCAATGCAGCAGTGGCATATGCCTCGGTTAACTCTGGGGCTAACCCTGCTATAAACCTGTGAATCCTGTCCCGCATAGTAGCAACTATGGATGGTGCATATCTGACCAATGAGTCAAAACGGAGACTATACTCTCGAACACTCATATTGCCCTGCTTGAGGGCTAGAAAGTGATCGACTCGAGCCTGTCGGATCTCCCGCGGTAAGTACTGGTCAAGGAAGGCATCCGAAAAATTCTCCCAAATAGCTGGAGGTGCATCACATCCCCTGGACCTCTCCCATCCCTTGTACCAAAGGATTACTATATCTCGAAGTCGAAAAATTGATAACTCAACTGCCTCTTTCTCCGTGGCATGCATAACCCGAAAGATCCTGTGAAGCTGATCTATGAAATCCCGCGGGTCCTCCCCCTGATCTGTCCCCGTAAACTCTAGGGGACTCAAAGCAATAAACTCTCAGAACCTTGAACTCCCAGACCCCTCAGAAGATCCTGCACTAGCGGATGCCCTAGCCTGTTGCTAGGTAGCTACCAACTGTGTCAACAAGTGCAACGCACTACTCAAGTCCTGATCTGATGGAAGCGGAGGGGGAACTGGATGTGCGGTCTCCCTAGGAATCTCCTCAGGTAATGGTTGAGTAGGGATCTCTCCCTAGGCATTAGATTGGGCCTATCTACTGGGGGTACCCTTCTAGTCCCCTCACCTACTGCTGTATCTCTCCTTTGGCTAGCCGTAGTCTTCCTAGACACTGTCATCTGTGCATGCAAACTCCAACACGTAAGTTTAACTCAAATTTTCTATAACTCAGTTCTACAACACGATGTAGATTTGAAAGAAGGGTAATCAACTCCTAAATGCCCTGTAGCCCCCTGCTTATATAATGTGGTGCACCACACATCTATAAACAAGACCATACAAGACACAGGTTGTAGACTCTCTAGGACAGAACTGCTCTGATACCACTTTTGTCATGCCTCGAGCCTGGGGGCGAGACCGGCACCCGGTGCCTCATCTATCCTTGGGTACCAACTTGCGACTAAGGGATTCTGGACATATAATGTCATACTTTGGCCAGGGGCCACATTGCAAGATAATTTGTGAGGCAAAATATAAAACTGAATAGAAACTAATGCTCACTAAACACCAATATAAAGCTGGGCTGGCAAGGCCATCATAAGTACTACAGCTGACAAACCGATAAAATATACATACAGGGCCTACAAGCCCAACATATTTCACTAACTGACAGGATATGTCTACAAGCCTCTACTAATGGATGTACTGTGATTGGAACAGGGCCCCGACCTACCCATAGCCTATATACATATATACACAAGATGTACACAAAACTTCGAGACCCAGCAACTCCCAAGGACGTGGAGCTTACCGATAAAGCTGAACTTGGGCAACACCTACTGAGGAGGTCTGCCCGTTTGTCTATCTGAACCTGCACATATGAAATACAGCGTCCCCAGAAAAAGGGACGTTAGTACGAAATAATGTACCGAGTATGCAAGGAAATAAAATAACAAAAAGATGCAACTGAACTTATAATATAATAACTGAAGGTAACTGGGAGTCAAATATTATCTGGAGGTATACTTACCTACTGATATTGACTCAACTCTTTCAATGTAGTAAGTGAAATATATTTCCGGCCTTATAAGGCTCGGTATATATATATATAACTGCTCTGCCGTAGTAGGCTCGCTCATAGGCGCTCGACCAGATTAGGCTCTGTATCTAGACCAACTGGGCTCGCTCATATAGCTCGATAGGCTCTCTGCTCTCTTGAATAGAACAAGACAATACTCAATTGAATATGAAGTCCCGATTAGGAGAATATAGTAACTTACGAGATTAGGAAAATATACATAAATTCCGGAATATGAATTTCTATTTATATCTCGTTATCAAATGCATGTAATTGCGTGATCATGCCAAAATAAAGGAAGGGTTTAGCCTTAACATACGTGGAGTAGGGAAATATCCGTGTGATATTCTTGAGAAGGATTACACCGTACTCCCTTAAAATTGCAAAATCTCACGTTGCTTAAGAAACTATGAAATCTCTATTTGAATTATTGAAGATCCGTACCCTTCTACGTTAGCTTCAGATTGCCTACATGTAGAGCCTTTGCTATTTTCTTAAATATTGAAAGATATGTATCTTTTAATTGCTAAATGATATGTATCTTTCTTTAAATTACAAGGTTTATGTTTGAATTGGTTGCCACATATCCCAATATGACTAAGAGTCATATATTTTGGTAGTGGCTTGCTGCCACGTGGAGATAAGGGGGGGTTTAATCTTATCCCATAACTTATTTGTTAATTAGGTAATATCCCGTTACCCGATAATTAACCAATTACCCACATAATTAAGAATTATCTCAAATTACTTAAAATACTACTCATTTTTAATACACTTTATACATAATACTATCATGGTCATATGGTACCTTGTATGGCACTAGTCCATAAATACGGGGTATTATAGCTTGGACCGTATTTTACCCCAAATTGCCAAACTTCGACCAAAATCATTTTCTTCTATTTTCATACCTTATCTCCTTCACGAATTTACTCATCGCGTGTTTGAAATAGCATAATGCTTATAATCTCAAGAAAATCTCATCCCCGAGTCTACGTCAATTAACTGAAGACGAAACTTTAATGTGCGAAAAACGCGAGATGTAACAACTGAACTAAGGCAAATAATGCATCACAGAAGAAAACTAGGAACGATATGCCAAGGAAACTAAGAAACCAAAACACAAGTGAAGTAAAAGAAAAGTATCAACAAGAATCACTACCGAGGTACCGCCTTGTAATCTCAAATCACAAAATCATTCACAATCTTTCCTTATATCGCTGCGGGAGCCTTGCATTTAGTTTTGAAAATTAGTTTTTCCAACATAGCTTCCCGTGTTTTAGATCACCTTATCACACCGCGTGGCTTAAAGTAGTTCCCCTACTAGCAACACACGTATCAAGCCCACCTTATCTCACCACATGTGTTTCGACCCCAAATCCGTATACTACCGCATGTGTATCAATATCACAACGTATGACAAATCACAACTCAAGTGCCTAAAGAAGTCAAAAATAATGGTGTTTCCACAATAAATAGCAAATGGTTCAACCACAATATACACAAGAGTCTCAACAATAACAACCGGAAGTGAATGACTCAACAAGAATATTATTTCACAACTTTACAACTTTTCCTCAATGTGAATCATGGCCTTTATAACTCAATAACAATTTCAACAGCAAGATATTCCAAGAATAACAACTTCAAGTAAAGAACTCAACAGTTAATTAATGAATAAGGTTTAGAGGAAACAATAACTTCAACTAAACATGTAAAGACAATTAACAAGTAAGAGATAAGACAAGTAGAGCATGTGAAGATATACTAATAATGATGAATATAACATGTTATGGTAGATCAATTAAAGGCATGAAAGGAATCTACATACTTAAAAGCGGGAAATTGAGCCGTGTGAGGTGAAAATCTCACGTACGGTTCTGTAATAGCGATGGGCACAGTGATGTTATCATCGAATATGGTTATCTAACAGTTCAAGTACAGTTCATATAGTGGAAGTGCAGTCAAAATATGGTTTTTGGGGGTGGAAGGAAGAAACCTAAGATAAGACGCTTTTCTCTTAGGTCTTTTTTCAGTGCAACACAGGAAAGCGCCCTTTTTTTGTCATCCCTGTAACTTTCCAGATTTTGTATTGAACGCATGGCGTAGCTAGAGGTGTGATCTTGTTTGCAAAACACAAGAATTCAAAGTTTTGTTTATGCTAATGATTTCAGTTGCTACAAATATATGACCTATATATCATATCTTGTCTGGTTCTTTAGATCCAGATAATGCAAAGTGATGGGTTGGTTATTAGTTCTATAGTTTTTAATTCATACTATGTGTGTTGGTCTTTTTTAACTAGGGGTTACTGCGAGCCCTCTGCCCCACGCATCTAATCAGCTCGCGTGAATTCCTCTGGGAACAACTAAACTATTAGCCAAAGGTCTAGTGGAAACTTCTTAGTCAAGGGAAACTCCCATTTTTGTCTCGTAACTCCGCTCCTAAGCTAACTAAGAGCGATATCCATTCCTACGCCCCCTACCAAATCTGAGGATGAAACTTGAGATTCATTTTTCTCAAAACAAAAGTAGTACCGAAGATAGTAAGAAATCCGGACAAAACCTTCTTGTTTGTGGAGAAGAAGAAAGTACCGGATTAAGTAGGCAATCTTAGGAAAATTCTTTTTCTTCATTAGGGCTTTTATCCCCGAGTCGATCGAGGGCATTTCACTCCTAGCCCAAAAGGGAAGGGCTTGTTTGCGACTAGCAATAACTGGCAACGGTCTGTGACGCATCTATTAGCTGAAGAGGCCTAAGGATGGTCTCCAAATGCCACTTTTTCCCATCACATCCGTCTTCAGGACGATATAGCCTTAAATATGCCAACCCTTACACCATAAAAAGAAGACCAGTTTCCGATCAAACAAGAGAAGCAACTAGAGTTGACTTTTTTGTAAGACCGACACTCAAGACCTAGTTGCGAGCAATAACGTCTTACACTTTCCCAAAGACCAGTACACAAGTGATTCTCCATAGTCTAATTAATTAAGAAGGACAGCCAATGACCGAGCTTTATTTCTATGTGGGACGATACCGGGGCGAGAAGGGAATGCGTCGAGGCGGCGAACAAGACAACTACATTTTGGATTTTCCCTTCATGAGATGAGCTTAGCGCATTGGACTGATGGATAGGAGAACTGAGAGGGCCTAAAAGGTGCTTGGGTGCCATATTTAACCCATGTACACACTCGTCACCTTGCGTACATGGATTCCACATATCATAATTAACACAAACTAATACCAATCCTAAGGGGTAATTCCCCCACACAAAGTTAGGCAAGACACTTACCTCAAAACATACTACTCAATCTACTAGTAAGCCTTTCCCTCGATTATCGAACTCTGAACTGCTCGAAACTAGACAAAACAACTTCATACCATAAATATAAACTATAAGAAACAATTTCGAACAATAAAGTTACGGTATTTAAAGAGAAATAAAAAGTTAATTCAAAAAGTCAACCCCGGGCTTGCGCCTCGAAACCATACCAAAATTACAAAATCCAAACACTCATTCGATAACGAGCCCAATTATACAAGAATTAATCAAATCCTACATCAAATCATCTTTCAAATCCCCAACATTTAGTCTACGAAGTTTTCACAATCTTTTTCCAATTTCAAACTGAAATTACTAATTAAATGATGAAAATAGCAATGGATTTGTGTAATATAGTCAGATCTATTTTAGAATAACTTACCCTAATGATTTCCTTGAAAAAACCTCGAAACATCGCCACCAACCGAGCTCACTAGGTCCAAAAATAAAAAAATGAGATGCAGCTCCCATTAAGCCTTTTTTGCCCAGCTATATGCGCACCTGCAAACCAAAAGCTGTTTCTGCGGCTCATCGCAGGTGCGGCTCAAACTTAAGTAATGAGAATGCGCTTCTGCGGCCACCAAAGCACACATGCGCCCATGCTTCTGCAAGCCCGCATCTGTGGAGCTTCGACTGCACCTGCGGTCCTTCCCCAACACACTCGAACCCACTCCTGCAATGCCTCCCTTTGCACCTGCGCGTGCCCTTCTACAGATAAACGAATGCACATGCGGTCCAAGCTGGGCAACCCCCAAATTCGTTTTTGCAGCACGAGGGCTGCTCCTGCGGCACTGCACCTGCGACCCAAAGTGCGCAGATGCAATTGCAACAGACACAACAAAGGTTCAGCAATCACCTAAGTCCAAAATTATTCTGGATTCAATTATAATCACTCGGGGTGCCTGGGGCCCCCGAGATCCCTTCTGAATATACCAACAAGCTCCAAAACACATAACGGACCTACTCGAGGCCAAAAATCAAATCAAACAACATCGATTCTACGAATCACAATCCAATTCAAGCCTATTAATACTATGAACATCCGACTTCCAAAACTAACATCGAATCACACCAAAACAACTCCGATTGACCTCCAATTTTGCACACAAGTCATAAATTACATGAAGGACCTATTCCAACTTCCGGAATCGGAATCCAAACCCGATATAAATAACGTCAACTACCCCTCAAACTTCTCAACCTTCCAAACCTTCATATCAATATTCATACATGCTCCTAAGTCCAAAATTACCATACGGAGCTATTGGAACCGTTAAAATTGCATTCTGGAGTCGTCTCCACAAAAACAAAATTGTGGTCAACTCTTTCAACTTAAGCCTCCAACTTAGAGACTATGTGTCCCATTTCACTTTGAAAATTACCCGAAATCAAAACCAAACACCCCGGCAAGTCACATAACCACAATATAACATAGATGAGGCAATGAATAGGGGATCGGGGCTAAAATACTCAAAACGACCGGTCGAATCGTTACATCCTCCACCTCATAACACAAACGTTCCTCATCGAATGAGTACATATACATATCTGAAGTAGTGAAAAGATGAGGATAACAGCTATGCATATCATGCTCGGTCTCCCAAGTCGCCTCCTCGACCTGTTGACCCCTCCACTGAATCTTCACTGAAGCAATGTTCTTCGACCTCAACTTTCGGACCTGCCTGTCCAAAATGGCCACCGGCTCCTCAACATAAGACTAATCCTTGTCCAAGTAGACCAGCTGAAATCTATAACATGAGACGGATCACCGTGATACTTGCGGATCCTAGAAACATGGAATACTTGATGAACTACACCTAGACTAGGTGGCAATACAAGCTTGTAGGCCATCTCTCCAGTCCTCTCAAGAATCTCAAAAGGTCTGATATACCTAGGGCTTAACCTGCCTTTCTTCCCGAACCACATAACACCCTTCATGGGCGAAACACGAAGTAAGACCCGCTCTTTAACCATGAATACAACATCACGAATCTTCCAATCTGCATAACTCTTCTATCTAGATTGGGCTATACAAAGCCGATCTTGAATCAATTTAACCTGTTTTCTAAAGCATCCTGAACCAAGTCAGTACCCAATAGCCTAGCTTCCCCCGGCTCAAACCAATGCACCAGACGCTGACACTGCCTCTCTTACAAGGCCTCATGCGGAACCATCTGAATTCTCTATTGGTAACTGTAGTTGTAGGCAAACAAGTGGAAAGAACTGATCCCAAGAACCCTCGAACTCCATAACACATGCACGAAGCATATCCTCCAATACCTAAATAATGCACTCGGACTGTCCGTCCGTCTGAGGGTGGAATGATGTACTCAACTCAACCTGTGTTCCTAACTCACGTTGTACGGCCTTCTAGAATTATTATGTAAATTGCCTACCCCTATCAGAGATGATGGATACTAGCATGCCATGAGGTCGGACAATCTCGTGAATATAAACTTCAGCAAGTTGCTCTGAAGAATAAGTAGTCACCACTAGAATGAAATGAGCCGACTTGGTGAACCTATCCATAATCACCCATACTGCATCAAACTTCTTCTGAATCCATGGGAGCCTAGCAACAAAATCCATGGTAACTCGCTCCCATTTCCACTCAGGAATCTCAAGCCTCTGAAGCAACCCACCTGGCCACTGATGCTCATACTTCAACTGCTGACAATTTAGACACCGTGCTACATACTCCACTATGTCCTTCTTCATCCTCCTCTACCAACAGTGCGGTCTCAAGTCTTGATACATCTTAACGGCACCCGGATGAATGAAGTACCGCGGACTGTGGGTCTCTTGAAAAATAAACTCGCACAAACCATCTATATTAGGCACACATAGCCGGCCTTGTATACGTAACACACCGTTATCCCCAATAGTGACCTCATTGGCATCGTCGGGCAGAACCGTGTCGTTGAGGACAAACGAATGGGGGTCGGCATACTGACACTCTCTGATAAATTCATATAGAGGATCGAGAAACCACGCAGGACAAAATTCTACTTGGCTCTAAAACATTTAATCTGACAAACTTGTTGGCCAAGGCCTGAACATCCAATGCTAATGGCCTCTCCACTTCCAGTAAATATGCTAAACTGCCCAAGCTCTATGCCTTTCGACTCAACGCATCGGCGACCACATTGACCTTCCCGAGATGATATAGAATGGTGATATCATAGTCCTTAAGAAACTCTAACCATCCACATTGCCCCAAGTTAAGATCCTTCTATTTGAACATATGTTGTAGACTCCAGTGGTAAGTACAGACCTCACAAGGGACACCGTACAAATAGTGTTACCAAATCTTAAAGGCATGAATAATAGCTGCTAACTCCAAGTCTTGGATCGGATAATTCTTCTCATGTACCTTCAGTTGTCTAGATGCTTAGGCAATCACCCTACCGTCTTGCATCAACACCGCACCAAGGACAACACGTGAAGCATCACAGTACACAGTGTAATACCCTGAACCCGTAGACAACACCAACACTGGGGCTGTAGTCAAAGAAGTCTTAAGCTTTTGAAAGATCTCCTCATACTCATCGATCCATCTGAACGGAGCACCCTTCTAGGTCAATCTGGTCATAGGATCAGCAATATATGAGAAATCCTCTACTAAATGACGGTAATACCCTACCAAACAAAGAAAGCTCCAGATCTTAGTGGTTGAAGACGGTCTAGGCAAACTCTACATATTTTCAATCTTCTTCGGATCTACCTTGATCCCCACACTCACACTGCATGACACAAAAATGCCACCGAATCATCCCAGAGTTCACACTTTGAAAATTTTTCATACAACTTCTTTTCGCTCAAGGTTTGAAGCATAATCCTTAGGTGCGACTCAACATCCTCCTGACTCTGGGAATACACCAACATGTCATCAATAAACACAATGATAAATGAGTCAAGATGGAGCTGGAATACACTATTCATCAAGTGCATGAATGCAGCTATGGCGTTAGTCAGTCCAAATGGTATCACAAGGAACTCGTAATGGCCATATCGAGTCTTGCGGGAATGCTTCGTAATATCCGGGTGTTGAATCTTCAGCTGATGATAGTCTGACCGTAAATCAATCTTTGAGAACACTCTGGTACCCTGTATCTGATCCAATAGGTCATCAATGCGTAGTAATGGATACTTGTTCTTTACTATAACCTTGTTCAACTGTCGATAATCAATACACATGCGCATAGAACCATCCTACTTCTTTACAAACAAGACTGGAGCACCTCAAGGTGATACACTAGGCCGAATGAAACCAGTATCAAGAAACTCTTGCAACTTCCCTTTTAACTCCTTCAGCTCCGCTGGGGCCATACGATATGGTGCAACAAAAATGGGCTGAGTGTCCAGCGACAAATCAAAACAAAAATAGATATCCCTATCGGGCGGCATGCACGGAAGATCCACCAGAAATACATCTGGATAGTCTCTCACTACCAGAACTGACTCAACAGTAGAAGTATCAACAATGACATCCCTCACAAAGGCTAGATATGCATGAAACCCCTTCCCAACCATTTGTTGTGCCTCAAGGAAAGACACCACACTACTAGGAACATAATACAAAGTACTCGTCCACTCCAACCGCGAAAACCCTAGCATAGACAACGTCACCATCTTGGAATGACAATCAAGAATATCATCATAGGGAGACAATCAGTCCATGCCCAAAATAACATCAAAATCCACCATAATGAACAACAATAGGTCAACTCTAGTCTCAAACCCACCAAGAACAAGTAAGCATGACCGATACACACGGTCAACAACAATAGCATCTCCCACTAGCATGGACACACAGACAGGAGAACTCAAGGAATCACGAGATATACCCAAATATGGAGCAAAGTAAGATGATACATAGGAATAAGTGGATCCTGGATAAAATAAGACTGATACATCTCTATGACAAACCGGAATAATACCTGTGATAACTGAGTCTGATGCAACCGCCTTCGTCCTAGTCGGTAGAGCATAACATCTTTCCTAGACACCCCCTCTAGGGCGACCCCTACCTGCCTGACCTCTACCTCTAGCTGGATGTGCAGGTTCAGTGTCAACTGGTGCAGTAACCACAGTCCAAGAAGTCTGAGGACAAGGTGGAAGACACGGAACTTGAGTAGCCTGTAGGGGTGCACCCCTCCTGAGTCTGGGATAGTCCCTCACCATATGACGAGTATTACCACACTTAAAATAAGCTTTCTGAGGACGTGGCTGGTGAAACTGGCTCAGACTTGGTTGGCTAGACTGACCGCCGAAAGCACCCCGTGAAGGAGGTGCACTAGACAGTTGTGGTACATAATGGGCAGCCTGAGACCTAGGAGTAGCTGGAATACCACTGGAATCTGGAAGTGCCAAATAAACTGAGCGGTTCACATAGCCCCTACCATGACGGCCTATAACTGGGGCACGGGTGCCACTATATGTGCCAGAATCTCGGGGCCTGTTGGCCTCCCTTTCCTCTCTCTCAACACCCTACATACCCTCCAATCTCCGACCGAGCTCCACCACCTGCCGGTATAGGACATCAGTCTCCAACTCTTGAGCCATGCTAAATCTAATACCATGGTTGAGCCCCTCGATATATCGACGGACTAGCTCTCTCACTGTGGAGACTAAGGCCGATACATGTGTGGACAACTCACTGAATATGACAGCATACTCTGGCACGGTCAAAGCACCCTGGCGCAACCGCTCAAACTCCACTCGACATGAGTCCCGAACTCTCTGGGAACAAACTCTCTCATGAACATCTCTAACAAATGAGCCCATGTGAGTGAATTTGCTTCGGCCGGGCTACCCAACTTGTATGCTCGCCACCACTAATAAGTCGTTACCTTAAGCTAGAACATAGTGAAAGTAACCCCACTCATCTCCACAATACCCATAGTACGGAGGATATGGTGGAACTCCTCAAGAAAACCATGTGCATCCTTTGAAGTTAAGCTGTTGAGCGTATTGGGTGGTACTTCTGGTACCTCTCGAGCCTGAGTTGCTCCCCCTCAGATGTTGTTGCATATGCTCGGGCTGAATTGGGACAACCGACTACACTGTTATGACCACTGGGACCTGGTCAACCTGGACCCGCTACTCTGGAGTACCGGCGGTGGGATTTTGTGCCCTCCCCTGGCCTGAGATGTGGTAGGAGTAAGTGGAATCAACCCCGCCTGAGTTAGAGTGATAAACATGCTCAAATACTGGGTATGGGACTCCTGAAGTGCAAGGGCAGTAACAGGCGCATCAGGTGCCTGCCACCCAACTGGAGCTATTGGTGGTTCCTCTGTAGCTGCTCGGATAGGTGCTCTGGCTACACCATGTTCCATTCCAAAAACCTCTGCCCCGGCCCCGGCTTCTCGCGGCTCTAGCAGGGGGTGCTAGTGTGTGATCATCAGATCCAGCTGTCAGTGTCCTCATAGCCTCTCGAATATAAGTAGAGACGTCTTTGTACCGATCCACGAGACTCTACTAAACCTGCTTGTGACTCGTAACACCTATGAACCTAGAGCTCTGATACCAACTTGTCATGACCCCAATTTCCCTATGTAGTATATCGAGATGGCCCCTAGTCTCTAAAACTAGGTAAGCCTACAATACATGATGAATATTACTAAAATAACGATAAAACTCGTAAATACTCAACAATTATCATAAAGGAAACTTCGCAACTCAACATAAACAAACTTCCTAAAATCTGGTGATAAAAAGTCACAAGCTCTATGAGTAAGTACTGATCATACTTATAGAACTGTATCTATAAAAAGGGAAACAAAATGATGTAGACTAGATAGAGGGTGACTCCGAGGCCTGCAGACGCCGGCAGGTGTACCTTGAAGTCTCTGAAACTGAGATCCTCTCACTGGTTCCTACACGGGTAAGAGGTACCTGGATCTACACAAAAGATGTGCAGAAGTGTAGCATGAGTACCCAACAATGGTAAACAGTAAGTGTCAAGCCTAACCTCAGTAGAGTAGTAACGAGGTCAGGTCAAGGCCCTACAGGAAAGAATAAGGAACTGAACTGATATATAACTGTGTAATAAGGATAACGATGGAAATGAAACAATAAATAAATATACAGAGATTAGCTACACTGAACTAAGGCAAATAATGCATCACGGAAGAAAACCAGGAATGATATTCCAAGGACACAAAGCAACCAAAACACAGTTGAAATAATAGAAAATTATCAACAAGAATCACTATCGAGGTACCGCCTCGTAATCTCAAATCACAAAATAATTCACAATCTATCTTTATATCACCGGAGGAACCTTGCATTTAGTTTTAAAAATCATTTTTTCAAAATAGTTTCCCGCGTTTTAGCCCACCTTATCACACCGTGTGGCTTCAAGTAGTTTTCCTACTAGCAACACGTGTATCAAGCCCACCTTATCTCACCGCATACGTTCAACCCCAAATCCTTATACCACTGCATGCGTATCAATATCACAACGTATCAAAAATCGCACCTCAAGTGCCCAATATCACAACTTGCCAAAGAAGTAAACAATAATGGTCTTTCCACAATAAATAGCCCATTGTTCAACCACAATATACACAAGAGTCTCAACAATAATAACCGAAAGTAAATAACTCAACAAGAATAGTATTTCACAACTTTACAACTTTGCCTCAATGTGAATTACGGCCTTTATAACTCAATACAAATTTCAACAACAAGATATTCCAAGAATAACAACTTCAAGTAAAGAACTCAATGATTAAATAATGAATAAGTAATAGAGGAAACAATAACTTCAACTAAACATGTAAAGACAATTAACAAGTAAGAGATAAGACAAGTAGAGCATGCGGAGATAAACTAATGATGATGAATATAACATGTTATGGTAACTCCATTAAAGGCATGAAAGGAATCTACATAGTTAAAATCGGGCAATTACCATATTTAGCCCACGTACATACTCGTCACCTTGCGTACACGGCTTCCACATATAACAATTAACACAAACCAACACCAATCCTAAGGGGTAATTCCCCCTACACAACGTTAGGCAAGACACTTACCTCAAAACACGCTACTCAATCCATTAGTAAGCCCTTCCCTCGATTATATAACTTTGAACGACTTGAATCTAGCCAAAACAATATCAAACCATAAATATAAACTATAGGAAACTATTCTAAACAATAAAGTTACGATCTTTAAAGAGAAATAAAAAGTCAACTCCAAATGTCAACCCTGGGCCCGCGCCTCGGAGCCTGGCCAAAATTATAAAATCTGAACACCTCATTCGATAACGAGACCAAACATACAGGAATTACTCAAATCCAATATCAAATCGCCTTTCAAATCCCCAAAATTTAGTCTAAGAACTTTTCACAATTTTTCCCCAAATTTCCAAATTAAATCAATAATTAAATGATAAAAATAACAATGGATTCGTGAAATATAGTCCAATCTGAGTTAGAATAACTTACCCCGATTATTTACTTTAAAACCCCTCAAAACATCACCACATACCGAGCTCCATAGGTCCAAAAATAAATCATGAGATGAAACCCTGGATTAAGCCTTTTCTGCCCTACTATATGCGCACCTGTGGAAAAACCATCGCACATTACAATCATCTTCTTACTTCTTTCCAGAAAGATTTGTTGCTTCTTAAGATTCCATTTTTTTCATTCTTAAAATCCTTCTTTTATAGATAATCAATAGTATTCCTCTCGCAGGTGCGGCTCTAACTTACGTCCTGAGAATGTGCTTCTGCAGACACCAAAGCACCCACTCTTGTGCGAGCTGTGGCTCGCTTCTGTGAGCCCACATCTGCGGAGCTTCAACTGCACATGCGGTCCTTCCCCAGCACACTTGATCCGCTGTTGTGATGCCCCCAACGCACCTGCACGCCCGCTTCTTCGGAAAAACGACCGCACCTACGGTCCCAGCTGGGCAGCCCCAAATTTGCTTCTGCGGCACGGGGGATGCACCTGCGACCTAAAATGCGTAAGTGCGAGTGCACCGGACACAACAAAGGTTTAGCAATCACCTAAGTCCAAAATTGTTCCAGATTCAATCTATATTAACCCGGGGCCTCTGGGGCCCCCGAGACCCTGTCCGAATATACCAACAAGTTCCAAAACACTTAACGGACCTACTCGAGGCCAAAAATCACATCAAACAACATCGATTCTACAAATCACAATCCAATTCAAGCCTATTGAGACTATAAACATCTGACTTCCAAAACTAATGTTGAATCACACCAAAACAACTACGATTGACCTTATATTTTGCACACAAGTCTAAATGTCATGACAAGCCTATTACAACTTCTGGAATCGGAAATCGACCCCCATATCAATAATGTCAACTCCCAATCAAACCTCTAAACTTTTCAAACCTTCGACTGTCCAAATTACTCCAATTAAAGACAAAATGACCTACAGACCTCCAAATCAACATCTGGACATTTCTAGACGGTTTCGGCACTATTTGGTGAAAGTTGGAAATTTGAAGATTTGGAATGTTCATACGTTTGATCGGGAGTTAACTTTGATGATATCAAGTTCGTATTATGGTTTCATGAATTAGAATAGCTTCGTTAAGTTATTTGGGACATGTGTGCAAAATTTGAGTTAATCCCAAGTTGATTTAATGTGGTTCGACATGAGTTTTAGAAGTTGGATGTTCAAAAGTTCAATAGGTTCGATTTGAGGTGTGATTAGTGGTTTTGATGTTTTTATGAATAATTTGAGGCATCGAGTAGGTCAGGGTTATGTTTTGGAACTTGTTGGTATATTCAGTCGAGTTCCTAAGGGGCTCGAATGCGTTCCGGACGAGGTTCGGATCGTTATGGATTATTTTGGCTATGTTGGTTTGGTAGGGGTTCTAGTGTGACCGCACCTGCGGAGCTATGGGTGCAGGTGCGGAGCGAAGAGTTTGCAGATGCGAAGAACTCAACGTATCTGCGAGGGCACAGATGTGGCCGCTTGAAGCACAAATGCGAAGGGCGCACAGAACCGTGGGTTGATGTCGCACCTACGATTGTGCAAAAGTGGGACCTTGTCCGCAGGTACGTATGGAAGGGTCTTTAGAGGTTTCTGCAAAAGCGGTTGAATTGTCTCCGAAGCGGCCTTTTGTTCACAAATGCGAAAATAGCTGGGCAGAAGTTATAAATCGGGGTTTTGTTCATTGAACATATTCTGAGTTGGGAGCTCGGATTTGGGCGATTTTGGAGAGTTTTACCACATGGATTGGGTTAACTATTCTATACTCAGTTTTGATTGTATTTCATGAATCTATCTTCGTTTTTGGCATTTCATTAATGATTTTAAAAGAGAAATTTAGGGTTTTTGTCTAATGTTTTCTAAAGTGGAATTTTGAGTTTTAAACATCGACATAAAGTTGTATTTGAGTGAAATTAGTATGGTTGGACTCGTAATTGAACGGGTTACCAGATTCAGTAAGTTTTATCGAGTTTCGAGGTACGGGCCCATGTTTGACCTTTTGTTGACTTAAGTCTTCTGATTAAAGATTCAACCTTTATCGATTGGGTTTGTTTCTTTCGGCATTATTTGACGTTCTTGAGCAGATTTTGGCTAGTTTCGAGCCGTTCGGAGGTCAGTACGCATGGGATGGTATTTCTAGAGTATTGTTTGGCTTCCTAGGTATTGGATTAGTGTTGTTCGAGGTA
This sequence comes from Nicotiana otophora, assembly GCA_000715115.1. Taxonomy (NCBI): domain Eukaryota; kingdom Viridiplantae; phylum Streptophyta; class Magnoliopsida; order Solanales; family Solanaceae; genus Nicotiana; species Nicotiana otophora. The sequence goes on along the minus strand of AWOL01S0010945.1, from coordinate 53,952 downwards.
AATAACACTTCTAAACTTGGTGTTGAGGGTATGAATCCCTGAAATACATGTTATGTGGTTGGTGTTGACGGGCGTGTGGGCGTGCACCACAGAAATTGTGACTTGTTTGATTCTGTTGTACTATGTAGCTATCTAATCTTGTTTCTATCCATGAAATTTCTACATGTTAGAGTAATTGAGCTCTGATCTATGTTAGAAATCATGCTTAGACTATATAGTTATTCTGTTGGGACCCGCTGAGGTCATTTTTTATGTTGAGTTATTTGCTTAAGTTACACTTATGTAATCAATCATATTCATTCATCTGCATATCATATCTCAGTCTATGTTATCATTTACTGTTGCATCATGTTATCATTGTTCCGGCTGAGGGTATGAGATTTGTCAACCCGTGAAACTGGAGAGATTTATGTCTGAGTTGGGGCCTGAGGGCCGGATTGTGAGCGATACTTATGGGATCGGGATGCACGCCGCAACGGGTTTTATTGATAAATTATAGGATCGGGTTGCACGTTACAGCAGGTTTTATTGACTCATTGTGGGATCGATCTGCATACCGAATCAGGTTTTATTGTTTCAATATGTGATCGGGCTGCACTCCGCAGCAGGCCATGTTGGCTTATATTAGCGCTTGGATAGGATTTGCCCCTCCGGAGTCTGACATACCAGCAGTGAGCACAGGTACCATGTGCCGAGTGCCGGGTGATTGAGGGTACCGAGTGATTAAGGCTGAGATAGTGTGATTGAGTACTATGAGAATGTGTACATGAGTTTGTCATTATGATACATTACATTTGACATACATACTTGGCATGTAGGCATAGAGATGCATTTCCTCATGCTATACGGTATTGTGACATTCATGACTTCTCATGCACATTGACATGTAGGCATAGAGATGTACTTTCCTAATGAAATATCTTATCCGTTGTTGAAAGAGTTTGGGAAAAATTACAGTTTTCAGATATACACATATTTTGGTGATTTCGGTGAAAGATTTGGGATTTACTGTTATACCTAAAAAGCATACCTATTTTTTGTAACTGTGAACGAACTAAGCATCATATCTTTGAGTTATTACTTGTACTGCTTTTGTTATATTGTTATGAGTTATTTTTGGCCATTGGTGTTAGACTTCTAAGCTCGTCACTGCTTTCAACCTAAGGTTAGGTTTGTTACTTATTGAGTACATGGTGTCGGTTGTACTCATACTACACTTCTGCACCTTTCGTACAGATTTTGGAGTTGATGTTGCTACATGTGGTGCGAGCTGGCATTGAAGACGTATATGCGTTCTGGTTATAGCTGCCTCCTGTTCTTGGTGGCTTTATATTTATAAATTTGTTTATGTATATTTTGAACAGATGATGTATATATTTCATACAACATCTTTGTAAACTCTATGCCATGCCCCAACCATGGGGAGTGTAATCGGCTCTCGATTGAGACATCCCAGTCAAGCAAGCCTACTTAATGCCTTCTACCCAACCTTACCCATGAGCAATTTAAGAATCAACAACAAGAAAGAGACATTAGAAGAGTAAAGTTTTTCACATTCTTATTCAATTACTCAAAGGAGATTCATTTTATAATTTCCAAAATATTACAAGTTCATAGTTACAAGGGAAAACATGTTTGACAAATACCAATACTTCTAATTCATTACGAACATCGAACACCACCCATAACATGTCTATGGAGCCTCTAAGTACAACAGAAGAACAGTATGGAAATACTGGTAACAAGGCCCCGGCTATACTTCAAAACACAAAGTACGACGCCAAGTGACATAAGGCCCAAAACAAAATAGGACTCATCAAAACCTACTGAATAAAGGGTAACTACTAACGAAGATCAAAGTTGCCCGCTGATGAACAACCTGCATTCATTGAAGATGTAGCGCCCTCGGCAAAAGGGATGTTAGTACATAGGAAATAGTACAAGTATGTAAAGCTAAATATCCTCTCATGAAATAGAATGCCAATATAAGAAGGGGAAAACCATGAAAGCAACAAGTAACAATCAATGATATCCAAATGCTAAGTTAAAACATAAAAAAATTTAAAATATAAAAATAATATTGTTGTTGGTTGGGAGATCATTAACACTGATATACTACCGTGTTTTAGCACGGAGTCGATCATGCCCGATCGGCTAGGCCATCTCTCCACGAACAATGTGGATTGACAAGTGTGCCGAATAAAATGTGTTACCAAGAGTAGGAACCACCATGCGCCTGACACGGCGTCCGATCTCCAACCAATCGGCTAGGCCACCTTCCCACATATGTCGTGTGGGTCAATTTCCAATCCAAGGTTATCAACAATATCTTTCCAATCTAGGGGAATAATCTCAACACATCATTCTCATCCCAATTAAGGGGAATAATCACAATCAACTCCTACACGACACGTGTAGTTTCGGGTGTGAGCCTTAGGAACCACCATTCCTCGGCTCGCTAATGATACTCCCAAAACCATTTTTGTTTTGCATACAAAGGAAACATAAAGACAAATACATTCACCTCATTACCTTTCACACCATATATCGCTTCCTTAGTACTTTCAACCACTCACAACATCATTATTTCATTGGCTCTCTTGGCCATATATATGATTCTTCACTCAAGGTGCGATGGCAGTATCTCATATTCCATACTTTCATTTCTTTATTTTCAAGGATCATCATCATAAACATCAACATATAGAATATTCCGGAAATTATAAATTTAAGTTCATTAGTAATGATGACTTTAAACATAATGGGTTTCTATCTAAAGAAATGAAACAAAATGACTGGCAATCGAAGCACAAGTAAAATCATAAACGAGTAATACACTATTTATTTTTGAAATACTTTTACCAAAAGGGCAATACACAGTATCAACTCATGAGTATGTAAGAACTCAAAACACATTGTAATTACTTACAAAGTAGATCATGGTGATTTATGGTTTAAACATGGGTTCAAATCATATGCATCAGTTACAACAATCATATTTGAACAATTTCCCACTAAGGGGAGCATAATATGTTACGGAAAGTTTAAACATGACTTGAGTATGTAAACTTTTAAGCAATTCTATTTTCGGAATCAATTCAGAACAGTTGAGTTAAGGCTCACTTCATAATCTTTCACACATCATTTCATTTCATTGGCACTATTGGCCATAAGTACAATTATCATTCCTGGCACGGTGGCCACACTTTATATCTCATACTTACTTCTTTCACTTTCAAGAATCTTTATAGATTATCAACAATAATAGCAGAAATTAGGACGTTAAGTATGTATATGAGAAATAGATATCTTAGGCATATTTAATTTTCTTTCCAAGTTAAGCATAACAAACTTTTATTTGAAACATGAATTAAAGTCAAAACATTTTAATACATAAACTATACTTGAACACATTCTCTAAAGAGATCATGATACGATAGGAGCAATTGGATCACATTTTGAGTATATACAACTTTCAACACAATGCTTACTTGGGATAATCGAATTCATTAGGAAGAATTCAGAACATGGGAATTAGGAACCTGGGCCAAACACACTTGAAACTTACGGGAACATCATGGAATTCGATTCTAAAAGAGAAGATTAGCCAACATACCTTGATTCATATATTTTTTGATATTAAAACCTCCCACTACACTAACAAATTCAAAATACATCAACACAATTCAATTGGACCAATATTAGTAAGCATTTCCAGATTTTAGGTTATTTAGGCATTTTATCAAACACCAAGAATGCATAGCATTCTACTACCTCTAGTAATGGTGTTTCTTCATTCAACAATACCTCCTTCCCACCAACCAGATATACTAAATCGTGCTTTGTCTACAAACTCCCTTCTTTGGTACCATTATAATCATCAAAGAACCCACATCCACAAAGTTTTACTAATTAACTCATTACAAAATCTCTACAACACCAAATAATCTAGGTTAAGAACTTATGTACTTCAATCACCATCCCATAAATGATACTACTTATTTCTTGCTCATATATTCACGAACAATCCATGCATGTAGGTCGATGGGTGACGGATTACCTCTTGCAGCCCAAATCTTGAAAGCCAACTTTTGGGGTGTTCCTGGGATTTTTGAGAATTCTTATGGAATCCAAGATAAACTCCTATTCTAACTAGTGATTGAGAAGTGAAATCATCATAAAAACACTCTTCAAAACTCACCTTAAATGTGTATTGAAAGCCTTTGTCGAATGGGTGATGGAGAGAAAATCCCTAGCATTTAAATCCTTTTATTTTTCTCTCCCCCCGCTCATGTACTTTTATATTACAGGGGACCTTGCAGCGGGCGCGTGGTACGCGCACAACATGAGCTATCACTGCTTATGCAACATTTCATAGCCCACGTTGACCGTGAGTTACAAACAAAATGCGCTGGTTTATTCCTTGCAAACTCTATTTTCCTTTCGTGTGCTAAGTGCGCGTTAGTGCCTAAATGCGATGTTTTTTCCAATTTCAACCAACTTTTCAATCTTTATGTTTTTATATCCTTTTGCTATGTTGACACTCCCAACCACCTCAACTTGAACTATACTTAATATTTTGATTACCACTACCTCCTAGTGGGTCCGCACGAACTCCGAGATTGACTCTATTATCCTCTCAAACTTACATAAATAGCGCGAGTCAAATATGCGAATTAACGGGTCTTTATATCCTCCCTCGCTTAGGATCATTCATCCTCAAATGAGGGTCGATGTCTTTCATAGACACCCATAGTGGCTCAACTCTTCACTCAGACCCAGACATTGCAAATTTGACTAACTCCACAAATTTCAAAATATTTCGGCACAGTCTCCTCTATATTTGGGCCTATCCACTTGTCAAAGAACCCCAGAAACCAATCCTGACAACAAATTCATATCCCAACGAATACCCAAAGGAGCATCTTAGCATAGACTATACAAGCTTGAACATAATTCATAGAAAGTAAACTCCTAACATTTGTTTAGTAAAACACAACAATATGGTTACACAACAAGTGATGGTATTTCTTCTTCATCTCTTCCTCGGCCTCCCAAGTGGCCCCTTCCACTTATTGGTTTCGTCATAGCACTTTCATGGAGGCAATCTCTTTATTCCTCAACTTTGACTTGTCTATCAAGAATGGCAACCAGGATCTCCTCGTAAGTCAATTCATTATTAAACTCAATAGTCTATACCGCAAGAATGAGTGGCGAATTCCCAAGTCACTTGCTTCAACTTGGACACATGAAACATGGGATGCATGGAGGATAACGATGGAGGAAATAAAACGCATACATTACTTGGCCTATTTCCTTCAAAATTCTATAAGGCCCAATGTGCAACGCACCTACTTTACCTTTATTACCAATTCACATAATGTCTTCATGGGTAAAACCTTGAGAAGAACCCGTTTACGTTCTTCAAACTTCTAAATCTCTATGTCGAACATCTGAATTGGACTTTGGTGATTCCTCAACCTCCTCCACCTTATTCTATGATATGTTTGAATGAATATGACCATAAAGCTTCCTATCCAATATGCTTGATCATGGAGTGATGCTTCTTATTTGACATGTTTGAACCTACAACCCTCTATAGATCTACTACAAATAGGAACAACGAGGTTCTATATTGAGCTAGAATTGTTCAATAATCCATCAATATGTTGAGTAGCGGCATTTTTAGGAGTTATATCCTAGTAAGTAACCAGGTAAAGTTGGCATAGTTAACCCAGGCGATAAAGTCATTGAATCAACCGAAAGAGACCTAGAGTCAACTAGTACATAAGTATAACATGAGAACCATGTATATGATCCCAATATGTAAAAGTAGTGAGTCATCTTAGACATGTGATATATCGGAGGCATGACCGGGAGGATTAAGACAATGGAATAGGTTACTTTTTGGGGACGGGGAGTCATGAAAGAGATAGTGATTTGTTCTTCATGCCATAGGCACCCAGTTTAACACTAATAAGTCCAAGGAGGGGTATCCAAGAACGTTAAATAAGAAGTCTCCTTTAGTGTAGGGAAAATCAGTTGAACTCGAAATGAGAAAATTCTTGCACCCTGAATGTGATAGAGATTTCAAAAATACATGAAGTTGTGTTACGCTCTTAACACACTTGACACAAGGAATCTACGCCCCAAGCCCACAAGGTTGAAAAATAGATTGAACACTTGTATGGTTATTATTCTGGCAACTTAACCCTTCCCGATAGTTGATCCTATATAAGAGGACTAGAGATGCGATCAACTTGTCCTTCAAATTAATAGGTTCATGATATGCGCCAAAATCTGAAACATCTAACTTCAACCATTCACAAGTGAAACCATGTATCTAGGATGTCTTAATATTGAGGTGTATTCATGCATGGGTTAGAGAGGTTCTAATGGTTAATGTGATGCTCCGGAGGGAATTGCGAATCATAAACCCACGTCCACCCAAGGATGTGGAATGCTAGGGAAAGTAAAGCATCCACACATGACAATGGCATAGTAAATGATCCTATAAGCCGGGTGTTAAAGATAACGAGACTCTGTGAGCCACTATATAGTAATCATGGAAGGTTTGTGAATGCTCATAATGAGTTTGCCACAGGTTTTGGCACTTGAAAAGTACCCAGATGCTAATTAAGGATGGGAAAAACATGAGAAACATACATGATGCTATGATAACCCTAAAAGTGTATTCAGACTTAATGGAGAGCCCCCTTAAGAATCCTATGAGAAAAGGAAGTGTTACAGCGATAATTGGAAGGACGCGATCTCTCACGGTTATCCAACAAGTGTCAGGAGACTAGCGCAATGAGTTTACTAACTAAGGAACATGGTCAGAACATGTGGTAGAGGTGTAAAGAGAAAATAAACACTTGTTGTGAGCCAAACATGTTTCTGCCATAATAACTCTGAAACTACAATACCAGGCCACGTCATGGGTGACTACAATTCTAAGAACAAAGTGAGTTATTTACTGCAGAATGAAAGATCTCCATATGAAAAATTTGTGAGGATCTCAATTTCGGATAAACCTTATGCGTACAATTGACTCTTTGATCGATATGCACACATATGATAGGTTCTGAGATGTGCTCTTATGTTACCGGACAGTGAAAAGGATTCATGATAATGTTCACAAAGGGAGTAAAGTGACTGTTCAAACCATGTGAGCCACATACATAGGAGAGAGTGAGAGTGGCTCAAGAAAGATCTCAACACTAGGCTGTTTCACATTAGATTCGATGCCATGTAGGTAAATATTATGGTGGTGCGTGCACAAGTGAATAGGTATTCTCCCTTTGAATCAAAAGGTTCTATAAGAAATTCATCAGTTATGGTCCCTGGTTAAGAATTTTGAGAAGCAAGTGGGAAGTACCAACCTAGGGTTATAACTCAATTCAAGGAAGTCGTTATAGGACTCAATTCCTCAAGACGTTGTAAGTACGAGAGTTGTGATAAAGAGGCTCCACGAATAATGTGTCTAACTCAAAAAGGTAGGTACATGCAATGTTTGGTGATTCGGCATCTCATTAAGACCATATTTTTGTAGACTCTTCAATGCAGATGTACATATACAACAAGGACAATTATGTGGCATTCAGAATGATGTAGAAATGAGTGACTTACTTGGTGACTTTAGGTTGACGGGGAAGTTCCTTAACTCATTCCCTTCGACTCCACATCCATTACATACATTGGTACCATAGTGGCATACCCCCTGAATGACATCTTCCACACTTCTCGCAACGGGGATGAGGTCCGCTAAACTGACTCGCCTGCCTGACCTGATATTTACCCATTTTGCATACATCATAAGCATCCCCCTTATCCTTTCTCCAAACCCCTATGGCGGGATTAACATTCTGTGTACCGGCTTGTTGTGTGGGCCTTTGGAATTTCCCAAACCTACCACCCCTAACACGTTCCTAAGCATACCCGCGACACGACGCCAAATGTTCTTTCCCACATAACGAGCAGACCCGGCTGGGTGAACCTAACCTAGGGCATTTGTTCTTCTTTTGCCCCCTCTTTCCACAACCATAACATATTTCAAGAGTCAACCAACATGTTCCCAAGTGGCGCTTCTTATAAATCAAATAACCTTGATTATTGGCACCAATAACCCTCTTTCGTTTCTTAGGTGCTCTCACCACATGATCTGCTGACGCGGTGACATTGATAGGAATAAGGACACTTCCCCTATCAACTAGTTCTTTCAATCCCTCCACGGCTTGACCCATTCTCCCAACAAATGCTTGTGCAATCTCCCACAGATTCAATGGCGGGGTTAATCCCTCTTCGATGCTTCAAACTCGTAGATTACTCATCTGGAAAAGGATACATAGCTTCCTATCTTTGAGCTATATCACATGATCTGGAGTATCAAAGAAGGGTGAAATTCCTAATTTCCCAAATAGCCTCCTAATTATAGATATGGTCAACAACACACTGATAAGTAGGACTCTACTAGACACGGCTCTGAGACATCCTAGGATACTTTAAAATATTAGACTCTGATATCAAGCTTGTCATTCCCCGACCATGGGGAGCGCAACCGACGCTTAACCAAGACATCCCATTCAAGCAAGCGTACTTGATGCCTTCTACCCAACCTTACCCATGAACAATTTAATAATAAGCAACAAGAAATAGACATAAGAAATGTAAAGTGTTTCACATTCTTTTTCAATTACTAAAAGGAGATTCATTTTATCATTTCCAAAATATTACAAATTGATAGTTACGAGGGAAACATGTTTGACAAATACCAATACTTCTAATTCATTACCCAACATTGTACACCACCCACAACATGTCTACGGAGCCTCTAAGTACAACAGCAGAGTAGTATCAAAGTAGTAGCGACAAGGCCCAGGCTATACCTCAAAATAGAAAGTACAATGTCAAGTGACATAAGGCCCGGAATAGAATAGGTCTCGCCAAAATCTGTTGAATATAGGGTAACTGCTAACGAGGATCGAATTTACCCGATGATGAACCACCTACATCTATTGAAGATGCAATGCCCCCAGAAAAAGGGATGTTAGTACATATGGAATAATACTAGTATGTAGAACTAAATACACTCTCATGAAATAGAATGCGAATATAAGAAGGGGAAAACCATGAAACAGGCAAGTAACAATCAATGATATCCAAATGCCAAGTTAAAACATAAAAAATTTTAAAATATGAAAATAATATTATTTTTTGTTGGGAGATCATTAACACCGATATACCACCACATTTTAGCATGAAGTCGATCATGCCCGATCGGATATTCCATCTCTCCCTGAATAATGTTTATTGACATGTGTGCAGAAAAAAAATGTTACCAAGAGTAGGAACCACCATGCGTGCGACATGGCGTTCGATCTCCACCCGATCGGCTAGGCTACCTTCCCACATATGTCGTGTGGGTCGACTTCCAATCAAAGGTTATCACCAATCTCTTCCCAAACAAGGGAAATAATCTCAACACATCAATCTTATCCCAATTAAGGGAAATAATCACAATCAACTCCTACATGGCACGTGTAGTTTCGGGTGTGGACCTTACGAACCACCCTTCCTTGGCTCGCTAATGATACTCCCAAAACCATTTTTGTTTTGCACACAAAGGAAACAGAAATACAAATATATTCACCTCATAACCTTCACACCATATATCACTTCATTAATATTTTTAACCACTCACAACATCATTATTCCATTATCTCTCTTGGCTATATATATGATTCTTCATTCATGCCACGATGGAAATATCTCATATTCCACACTTTCATCTCTTTACTTTCAAGGATCGTCATCATAAACATCAACATATAGAATATTCCGGAAATCGTAACTTTAAGTTCAATAGTAATGATGGCTTTAAACATTATGGGTTTCTATCTAAAGAAATGGAACAAATTTGCTGGCAATCGATGCACAAGTAAAATCATAAATGAGTAATACACCATTTATTTTTGAATTACTTTTTCCAAAAGGGCAATACGCAGTTTCAACTCATGAGTATGTAAGAACTCAAAATACATTGGAATTAGTTGCAAAGTAGATCATGGTGATTTGTGGTTGCAATATAGGTTCAAATCATACGCATCAGTTACACCAACCATATTTGAACAATTTCCCACTACGGGGAGCATAATATGATACGGAAAGTTTAAACATGACTTGAGTACGTAAACTTTTAAGCAATTCTATTTTCGGAATCAATCGGAACTGTTGAGTTAAGGCTCACTTCATAATCTTTCACACATCATTTCATTTCTTTGGCACTATTGGCCACATACCTTGATTCAGCTCTTTAGTGATATTAAAACCTCCCACTCCCACTACTCTTACAACTTCAAAATATATCAACATAATTCAATTGGACCAATATTAGTAAAAATTTCTAGATTTTAGGTTATTTTGGTATTTTATCAAACACCAAGAGTGCATAGCATTCTACTACCTATAGTAATGGTGTTTCTTCATTCAAAAATACCTCTTTCCCACCAACCAGAGATACTAAATCGTCATTTGTCTACAAACTCCCTTCTTTGGTACCATTATAATCATTAAAGAACCCACATCCACAAAATTTTACTAATTAACTCATTACAAAATCTCTACAACACCAAATAATCTAGGTTAAGCACTTATGGCCTCCAATCACCATCCCATAAATGATACTACTTATTTCCTGATCATGTATTCAATAACAATCTATGCATGCAGGTTAAATGGTGAAGGATTGCCTCTTGCAGCCTAAATCTTGAAAGCCAACTTTTGGGGTATTCTTGGGATTTTGGAGAAATCTTATGGAATCCAAGATAAAATGCTATTTTAACTAGTGATTAAGAAGTGAAATTATCATACAAACACTCTTAAAAACTCACCTTAAGTGTGTATTAAAAGCCTTGGTCGGATGGGTAATGGAGAGAAAAGCCCTAGCCTTGAAATCCTTTTATTTTTATCTCTCCCCGCTCATGTACTTTTATATTATTGGATACCTCACGGCGGAAGAGCGGCGCACGCACAACATGAGCTATATTTGCTCAGGAAACATTTTCTAGCGCATGTTGAGCGCGTGTTACAGACTAAATGCGTTGGTTTATTCCTTGCAATCTTTGTTTTCCTTTTGTGCAATGAGCGTGCGTTAGTGCTTAAATGCGTTGTTTTTGCCAATTTAACCAACTTTTCAATCTTTATATTTTTATTTCCTTTTGCTATATTGACACATCCAACAACCTGAACTTGAACTATACTTACATTACAATAATTTGATCACCACTACCCCCTAATGGGTCCGCACGAACTCCAAGATTGACTTTATTATCCTCTCAAACTTACATAAATAGCTTGAGTCAAATTTGCGTATTTACGGGGCTTAACACTCTAAGTCTTTAGATGCTCATGATTTGTACTACCAATCTTTAGGATTTATGTATAAAAGATCACTTATTTCATCATTTGTTTTTCTCAGTAAATCTCATTTGAATTAGATTATTGTTAATTGGCTTACCTAGCGGGTTAGATTAGGTGTCATCACGGCTAGTTGGATTTGGAATTGTGACATTATGTGTTACGGCAGCTGAAGATCTATAAGAAGAATTATCCAATTCATGATTTGGAGTTGGCGAATATTGTGCATGAGCTTAATAATTTGGAGGCATTACTTGTATGGTGAGTCATGTGAGGATTTTACTAATCATTGTCGTCATCAAAACTTGTTCAAGTATAAGGATTTGAATTTGAGGCATTGAAGGTGGCTTAAGTTGCACAAGGATTATAATATCACTATTTTGTATCATCCGGATAAGGCATATATGTTATTATATGCTTTGAATAAGAAGGCAAAGGTTATAGGTAGTTTGAAATTCATTCCAACTGTGGAAGTGGAAGCGCATCACTATGGATTTTATGGTAGGATTGCCACAGACTTTGAGAAGGTTTGATGTTATTTGGGTCATTATTGATATAGTTACCAACCCATGCATTTTCATTCTCGTATTGACTACTTATACTTTGGATAAGTTAGCTCAGATCTACATCCGGGATATTTTTTGTTTGCATGGTGTGCCTATTTTTCTCATTTAAGATAGTAGTACTTAGTTCATATTCCACTTTTGTACAAATAAGTGGAGCTATGCAGGGCATTTCATCCACAAACTGATGGCCATTGAAGGTGGCCTATTCAGATTCTTGAAAACATGTTAAGAGATGGTGTTATTGACTTTGGAGACCATTGAGATCAATTCTTATCATTGTCTGAGGTTACAACAATGCTATCAGTCCAGCAATGAGATGGCTCCTATGATGCTTTATATTCTAGGCAGTGTCGTTCTCCTATTGGTTAGTTCAAACCTGGTGAAGCTAGGATGTTGGGTACAAAATTGGTTCGTGATACGTTGGAGACAGTGAAGTTGATTCAAGATCATCTTCGAACAGCGCAAATCCATAAAAGAGTTATACGGATAAGAAAGTGCGTGATATATCTTTTAGGAATAGCGAGAATGTACTTTTGAAAGTTTCACCTATTAAGGGTAGATGAGGTTTGGGAAGCAGATCAAGTTGATCCCGAGTTTTATTGGTCCATGCAAGGTGTTGGGAAGAGTTTGTGAGGTTTTTTATAGGCTTACTTTTCCTCCTATCCTAGCAAGGGTACATTCAATGTTTTATTTTTCTATGCTTTGGAAGTATAATGAAGAAAAGTCGCATGTTTTGGACTTCGGCATAGTTTATCTTGATTAGAATTTGGCCTATGAATAAGAGCTGATAGATATTTTAGACAGGCAAGTTCAGAAGTTGAGGTTTAAGAAGATCGTTTTGGTAAAGGTTCTTTAGAAGGCGACGCCAAGCGAGGATGCCACTTGGGAGATCGATTCAAACATGAGAAGTATATATCTATATCTTTTCAGCAGTTCAGGTACATTTCTAGTCCGGTTGAGGACGGATATTTATTTAAACGGTGGAGAATATGATTATTCGATTGATCATTTAGAGTTCTAGAAATATGTTTTGCAATTCGAGACCTTCAGTAGGCTAATTTGATGTTTTATGACTAGCAACTGTAGTTGGTTTTGATTTCTGAGAGGTTTGGAAGTTATTTGGAAAAGTAATTCTCTTTTTAGAAGTCTTAAGTGGTTGGAGCTGATCAAGGTAAAATATTTTTGAAAAATAACTTCGAATTAGTGATTTGACGAATCTGTTAGGTTCGTATGATGATATTAAACTTGTACGTATGTTTGATTTCGGTCTCGGATGATCCGCGATCATTTCGGTGTTTCTAGTCGAAAGTTAGAAATTTAAACTTTAGAACATTTGAAATATTTGGTTTGATGCTTGATTACTTATCTTGATGTTATTTTCTATGATTTGAGCCTTCGATCAAATTCGCATAGGTATATAGGCTTGTTAGGATGATTGGACGGAGTCCCGAGAGGAGCGGGTGAGTTTTGAGGTAGTTTCAAAAAATTTTGGTCCATGTTGCAGCAGCTGATCTTTCGATGTATTGCATTGCACTGTGACGGCATAGCTGTCTTACGATTGCGTATAACATTTTTGGTTCAGCATGGTTTTGATCTACACGAACATGAAGTCTTGCGGGGGAGTTCGCCTTCGCCAACGCGGGGCGGTGGTCCCGGACATTGGCCTTCGCGAATGCGAGGTGTGCATCACAATCGCAAAGCAAAACTGATGCCCATGTGTATATTTTGTTCATAAATCGGGCTTTAGGCCATTTTCATAATTTTTAATACCTAGACTTCGGGAGGATGGGATATTTGAGAGATTTTTACGCTAAATTTAAAGATAAGTGTCTGTAACTTAGTTTTTATTATATATCATAATTTCCCAAAGATGTTTACCCCTAAATGTAAAATTTCACAAGTGTAGAAATTGCTCCCTAAGCGCTCTCTCCTCTCTCCTCTTGGGCGATTTAATGGAGCTTTGAGGCCTCCATGGCTGTGGGAGAGCCCTCTCCAAACCCTAATAACAATCCCTAACAAACAAGTATCCTATGTTGGCCGTTTGAATCTTATGCAAAATACCACAAGTTTGTCAAAATCAATTCCCAAAAAGTGTGTAATTGTTCATGGAATTCTAACGTTACAAATTATAATGGAAGAAAGGGAAGATTTTGCTGAGGAAGGACTTCATCAAATAGTTGTGACCAAGTTTTCGAATGGTGCGCCAAATCTATAGGTTTTGATATCCTTACTGCCCAAGTTTTTTGGCATGACAGTAAATAGTCTACTAGGTTTACTTGCGCAAAGGTACCTCTTGCTTCATCTTGATCAATAAGAGGATTTTATGACTATATTAGCACGTACTGTGAACTACTTCACCTACAATGGCAAGGAACACCAAGTTAGTATTTTTCCATGGAGTATTGGATTTAATTAGGTATGCGGAAAATTCAATGGCAACCGTTTGGATATCTTTACCAAATTTATCGCCTGACTTGTTTGCTCGTCGATCGCTATTATCCATAGCTGCAGCATTTGGGAAGCCAATTGCAGTGGATAAGGCAACGCAAGTGAGATCAAGACCTAGTACGGCTAGGGTTAAAGTAATCATGGACTTGTTGGACAAGCTCCCAACTCAAATTCGACTTCAATGTGTTGATAAAAAAACTGGAAAGATCATAAAGGAATTTGAGGAGGTGGTGTATGACAACTTACCATTGTATTGTTGTCATTGTAAGCATCAACGTTACGATGAGAACACATGTCGACTTATTTTGAAAAAAAAAACATGATGATGGTCAGTTTGAAGAAATTGTGGATCGTCAAGAATAAATTGGTGGGGAGAAATACAGTGGGAATTTGAGGCAACTGTTGAATGAGGTTGTTAGAGGAGCTGGAGCACAAGTTTATTCACATGTTTTAAAATTAACACATGGGGTTCAATAGCACGCAGGAACTATAGTACCAGCTGAAAAAGATTTGCGTGGGGTTTCATAGGTTTGATCGTAGATGAGCAGCCTTCTAAAATTTGTGGGACTGATCGAGATTCACCTAGGGTTGCTAATCATATAGCTGAAATAACTCGGCAAAACAACAATAATCAGGGGCAATCCAAAGCTTATGCAGTGTCATCGTCTACAATTTCTAATGGGAATCGAGTCCAACCACCTGCTGAAATTATTGGTGCTAACAGGAGTTTGAAAGATCCAATCACGTCTGGTTTTGGAGTTGAAGATGTGGTGCAAGGCAGTGAAAATCTTAAGTATAGACAACTAAAATTTCTACCTTTGAGGTTATACACCCCAATGCACAAAACGTGAAGGAGCAAGCTACTAGACTGTATCAACAGGAGAAAAGAAACGAAGATGAAGTTGGGCACATCGTATAATCTCCTAGGTCTACTGGGATTTTGGCTTTACAAAATGGTCACTCTAATGATACAACTCCTAAACCTATGTTTAATGGATCACATGCTACAATACCTAAGCTACTTGAACCGGTTGCAAACTCTAGTAGCAAGGAAGGAGTGGAGGTGAATAGAGAGGAAGGCTAAAATTCTGTGACACGTAAAAAGAAGGCATCAACTAGATTGAATTCTCCAGATCGAACTGTTGATGCTAAGGATATTCTTAGGACAAATCTATATTATGTTTTGATTGATGACCAACTTGAACCTTCTAAAATGAAAAAGGAATCACATATCAAGGGGGCAACTTGTGCTTGTTGAGAATGAGCACAAAGTGTCCAGTAGCCCACTCACGCCTAGGGTTGTTAATCTCACTGTAATTGGAGTTAAATTGTTTGAAAATATGAACCCCTTACAAGCATTTCCAGGGATCCATCCTACTGCAACTAAAGGGTTGTCTCCTTATGGGGTGAACGTATACAATGATTTTGGAGTTGGATTGAATACATCTTATCATAAAACGCCTTCCAATGATTTTTTTGATCGATCATGCAACTTATTACATGTTTCAAACAACCAACAAACATTATCCATGATGTCATCCGTAACAAAAAATCCAAAGGAAGTGACTGAACATACAAGTTAGGAGCTTGAAGACAAGATGATTGAAGATTCTATGTTCAAATCTAAATGTTGGGCAGATCAAGTGGAGGAATATGAAGAAGATGATGTTGAATCGAAAAAGGTGTTGAGATCAGTAGAGTAAACTAAGTCCAAATACAGCGGTTTTTGTACCTATCGGGCAGCAAAAAAAGCAACCTCATGCGGCAGTAACTTTGAAGGATTTGATACATTCAGGTAAGCTCTAAATATCTGAATTGTTAGCAAGCACAAGAAAATTGATTCCTACAAATATTTTACATGCTATTGTCTCTCATAATTTGGACACTTTGAATGCTCTTGATCCTAAGAAATTGTTTAGGATCATAGCCAAGAGACATGAACCAGGAGCTTTAGTGTCAGGATTTAATCTTACTGAAGCTCTTTGTATGGATACTGGGCAAGGTTTCTATGATGAAGGGGAAGAGAAAGAATTACTAGATGCATGTTTTAACAATGTAGCTAGGGATGGAGACTTTTCAACTAGGTATCTTAGAAATGGCTCCAATAAAAACAAGAAGAAGACACATGAAAGTCAACATAGTTGGGATGGAAAGATGACACAAGGGGCTTCCATTAGGCAACTACCAATGAGGGTTGTAAAGCAAAAGGGGGCTTCCCTTACCACATCCACAAGATCCAATAGGTCCAAGAAGAAATGATGAAGTTTGAAAAAAATTTGAAGAGAGGTGAAGAAGAAGTTAAGGTATTACAAATTGAAGAACTCACAAGATTGAAGGAGGGGCTTGACACTATCTTATTTTTTTTTTCATATCATCATAGAGTGTGTTATAAACTCTATTATGATCATAGAGTACTTAGTTCTTTCTAGTTCTTATTTCTTACATGCTTGCTAGTAAATGAGGTTGTTCATACCTCAATAGAAATTGTAAAGTAAGGTCTAGCTCAGTAGGTGTGGTTGCCTTCCCCTATTGCCTTTGGGATATAACCCAAGAGGCTTTGAGATCTTTCCCCTCGTGAGACTTTGCCATCATGAGGCATTGGAGGCACACGGTTTGATCATCTTGCCAAGGCATGGGATACTACACTAATGTTTGTTTTTGTCCCCTTACTTGTACTTTTTCTTATTATGGTTTTCTTTTATAATTAATAAAACTAGTCCTAGGCACCTTGCCTAGTGGATTTACTAAAAAAATGTAGAAATTGGGGTTTTGAGTTTAAACTTAAGAGAGCTAATTTTGGGGATTTGAACTTCCATATGAGGTCGGATGCTGAAACTAATTATATATTTGGATGCAGGAAGAGTGGATTATCAGGATTTAGTCTCAATTTCGGATTTAGACCATATGGGCCCGGATTGACTTTTAGAATTTCTTCAAAGATCGAACCTTTATTGGTTGGGAATATATTCTATAGCATTATTTGACTTCCTTAGATGATATTTAGCTAGGTTTTCGTCGTTTGAAAGATGATTTCATGGGAAAAGTGATGTTTGAGCACTGAAGCTTTGTTGATAGAAGGTAAGTCTCTTTTCTTAGCCTTGTAAGATGGAATTTCTTCCCAAGGTGACTTATGTGGCATGTATTAATTAAATTGAAGACTATGGATATGCTAGGTGACGAGCGTACGAATATTCTTGTATATTTACCATGTCCCTATAGTGTAGGCACTTATTATGCCTTGTTTGGACTATGTGACCTTTTTATAAATACTTATTTGTCTTTCATAACTGCGTGGCTATCTTTATTCATAGTAGAGACCATGATTAGACGTTTGATTATTGAACGAGTATCTTGACCTTTTAAGATATGTTTATTTACATGATTAGTTTTGTCATCTTTTATTCTTGTTACTTTTCATCCACATTTTATTCTTATATCTTGGTGCATCTTAGTTATGTTATCTCGTTTGCATACACATAAGTTTGGAAGTTGGATATTATGAAAAGATTTGAGGACTTTTGGCACTGTGAAAACTGTAAGTGGATATTGATTCTTGAATACAATCTATTTGATTGGATCAACGTTTGGGTATGGATTCGTCCTTCGGGAGTTAGGTGATTACCCATGTTATTTTTGGTTATGTGAGCGTAGGTATGCAGATTGGTATTTGGTCTGGACACATAGACTTGTGTCATGCACTTGAGAGTGAGTCTAGAGTATCCATAGACATCCTAGACACATGTAAAATGCTATTGATGAATATCTTGTTAACATGCTATCGTTAATGCCTTTCATTCCTTATTTGGTTCCTTAACTGAGAAGCATGCTTAATATTTTATTTTGAATTCTAAAGTTTGAAAAGCATGTTTAAACTTCATAATTATTGTTCTCTTATCTCTTGTACATATTTGATGATATCATGTCTTATTTCTCGTTTTATTTATACTATTATTTGATTATTGGACTGTTAGTAGGCATCATTATCGATTCCTCGCTATTGCTTCTTTGAGTTTAGACTTGATACCTATTAAGTACACATGAATTTTCGTACTCATACTACACTTTTATAAAAATTTTAGCAGATTCTGAGGCAGGTGCTAGTGGTATCTACCTAACTATGTAGGACTGTTTTTTGAGACTTTGTGTTGCGCTGTCCTACTTGATCTGATCCGCAGCACATGGAGTATCACGAACCCAAATCCACTATAAGTGTTAATGTCACCTAACGCAGCCGTTAGGCAAGCCAACGGTGATTGATCAACTTAATTACTCATTTTATTACCTTTGAAATCATAATTTTGTCACACCCCGAACTCGGGGTGCGCGACCGGCGCTCAACCTAGTGAACCCGGTCAAGCAAGCTCGTTAGATACTTTCTACCCTAACTCACTTATGAATAAAGAGAATACATACTTTTGTTGATTAGACCATAAAGATATCATGTATACAATAGCAAATTATTACTATTAGTTACTTCATTTTAAAGTCTCAAATTTCACACACATTTTTCATGGTCTGGAATGGAACAAGTAATTCAAACACAACATATCATTGTTTGACTTCCCTAGCACCAATATAGAACCCACACTATGTCTACGGAGCCTCTAATAGATACAGAAGAGTATTATGATAATGCCGGCAACAAGGCCCCGGCTATACCTCAAACACAATACACAAGGAACAAAAGATACATAATCCCTAAATGAAGTGGGGTTCACCAAGTCAGCTGGGAAGAGGGTGTACCGCTATCACTGATCAATATCTCTTGTTGTGGAACCACATGCATTAATTGAAAATGCAGTGCCCCCGGCAAAAGGGACGTTAGTACATATGCAATAGTACTAGTATGAATGACAAAATACCCTCTCAATAGAATGAGCAATAATATAAGTAAGAATAATCATAATATCAGTGGAAGCCACAACAACATCAAACCTTAAATTAGGATCAAGACAGTGTTCAAATAAATTTTCATATCTTAAGTTGGGAGATCTTTAGTACCAATATGCCACTGTTCACAATGTCAATATTCACAATATCAATACCACCGTACGTTTAGCACGGAGACCGATCACGACCCGATCGGCTAGGCCGTCTCATCCGAGACATCAACCACAATAACAATTTCAATTACAATTTCCAGCACAATCACCACCATGTGTGTGGCATAGCATCCGATCACGACCCGATCGGCTAGGCCGTCTCATCCGAGACATCAACCACAATAACAATTTCAATTACAATTTCCAGCACAATCACCACCATGTGTGTGGCATAGCATCCGATCACGACCCGATCGGCTAGGCCGTCTCATCCGAGACATCAACCACAATAACAATTTCAATTACAATTTCCAGCACAATCACCACCATGTGTGTGGCATAGCATCCGATCACGACCCGATCGGCTAGGCCGTCTCATCCGAGACATCAACCACAATAACAATTTCAATTACAATTTCCAGCACAATCACCACCATGTGTGTGGCATAGCATCCGATCACGACCCGATCGGCTAGGCCGTCTCATTTGAGACATCACCCATTTTATACTAGTTATCTCATTTCATAATTCTTTCACATTGTTTTATTTCATTGGCACTAGTGGCCACAATTATAAAATTATTCTTGGCACATCGACCGTATTTAGTAGTTCATGCTCATCCTTTTTACTTTCAAACATCACTATCATCATCAATAACAAAGAATTTCAAATCAAGGTTTTTAGTACACATGTGAGCAATTAAGAGTCTTAGACATATAGAGATGTTTCACAAAATTTGGCATAGTAGCTTTCGTTTGAACTTGACTTGAAGTCGGAACATCCTTAATGCATAGCCCATACTTTGAACACATTCTCAAATGATAACATAACATGATAAAATAATTTGGTATACATATTGAACATATATCTTTCAACACAAACGTATTCGGAATAGCCAATTTTATAATGAACAACTCGGGACTCACATAAATTACATGAATACCGTGGGATTCAATTCTAGGAGAGGAGTTTAGCCAACACACCTCAATTTGAGCTTTTCTTAAATTACTACAACGTTCTAAAAATCCTAGAAATCCCAATATATTTTGAGACATAACAAAATTGAACAAAAATTAGGAAGATATCCATGGTCTCAGCTCATTTGAACACAAATTAGGAACACAAAATTGAATACATTCTCAAACACTAGGTGTACAAATTAGGCTACAAGGTTTTTCTACAAAATTCCCTTCATTCCACAACCCAATCTTTACATATCTAAGCTCAACAATCTTCCTACGAACCTTAATGGTACATGCATGTATACATAATACTCTCACACCAAAGAATCATACTCTCAATCTGTCACAACCCAAATTAACCCTCTGTAAGGTGTCGTGATGGCACATAGTCTTTATGACTAGGTAAGACTAATATTGCGAAAAATATAAAGAAAATATAATATTTTAAAGATAAAAAACATATTATAAATAGCCAAGAGTAGTACCACTCGGCATATACAAAATAATTTTCCAAGACCCGAAATATCACTAAGTCACAACCTGCTATAATCTATGTAGCTCTATACAAAAGTCTGAAGATAATAAAGAAAATCTCTAGGCGAGGGAGTAGAAGGGGACTCCGAAGATCTGCGGACGCAAGCAGCAGTACCTTGAAGTCTCCTAAAATCAGCAACACGCACTAACCTCGAGGCTGATAGCTCGCACCTGGATCTGCACACGAAAACATGTGCAGGGAAAGGCATGAGTACACCACAATGGTACCCAGTAAGTGCCAAGCCTAACCTCGGTCGAGTAGTGACGAGGTCAGGTCAAGGATATAATAAATTAAACAGTAAAAGATATAAGTAAAATGTATAGTAACACAGTTAAAAAGATTCTTGAAAATTTAATAGTTAAGGGAGCCCTCGGCTCAAAACAAGGTAAACACAGTGAAAAATCTCTCGGGATACCGTCCCGTAGTTCCGAATGAATATGCAGTACATGGGGATCTCCCGAAATACGTCCGTAGTCAGAAAGTAAATATGCAGTGCTAGGGGATCTCCCGGAATACGTCTGTAGTCCCAAAGTAAATATGCAAGACAGGGGGATCTCCGGGAATATGTCCGTAGTCCCAATTTAAATATGCAACGCAAGATGAAATGGCAGGTATGGCATCGAGTTATACAGTTTATATTGAACACGTATAAGGAAAATAAGGATTTAACTAAGCATGGCGCACAGAATGTCAAATAGGCAGTTAAAACACGTAAGCATGCTTTTCTAGTCTTTCTAAACAATTAAACATATTAGTACAATTTAATAAGAGAAATAATTTATGATTTAAAAATGATAAACATGATTTGTTTTTTGCAATAACAGCCCATGTACATACTCGTCACCTCAGGTACACGGCGCCCACATACCAAATAATATCAATATATCCTAAGGGGAAAGTCCCCAACACAAGGTTAGGCAAGCCACTTACCTCGAACCGCTCAAATCAACTCGATATCACGTTCTTGCGATGAGTATCCAACTCCAAATGGCCCGAATCTATTCAAATTAATTGCATAATGTAAATATAACTGCAAGTAACTAATTTAACTAATTAATTTGAAGCTAAAGCGTGAAATTAGGAAAAACGCCCAAAACGTCTCACCGGGTCCACGTCTCGGAATCGGGTAAAGATTACAAATTATGAACACCCATTCGCTCACGAGTTCACTCGAACAAAAATCATCTAAATCCGATGTCAAATTCCCATTCAAAACTCATATTTTCAATTGGGGAACCTTTTCCCCCATTTCCAAACTTTTACCCTCAAATTCCTTAATTAAACTAGGAAAACAAAAATAGATTATTGTATTATGATCAAAATAGAGTTAGAATTCGTTACCCAATAGTTCTCCTTCAAAATACCTCGAGAAATTGTCTCCCACCGAGTTCCAAATCAAACTTTGTGTTATGAAATTTCAAACCCTCAAAATCCCTTTTTCTGCCCAGCGATTTCTGCACCTGCGGAAAAATCAACACTGGTGCGGAAGTCACTTATTGGGCTAGGTCCGCATTTGCGACCCCTGGGCCGCATCTGCGGCTCCACTTCTACGGACGACCATCCGCACCTGCGAGCCCAGCATGCCTTGTCCATTTTCGCATTTGCGAACCCCCAAGCGCACCTGCGGACTCCCCTCTGCAGGTGCGAAACACCAGAACCAGCAATGCACCACATTTTCCTAAGTTCACATTTCTTCCCGTTTAGCATCTGAAACACACCCGAGGACTTGGGGACCTCAACCAAACATACCAACCAATCCTAAAACACCATACGAACTTAGTCGAGCCTTCAAACCACATCGAACAACACCAAAATCCTGAATTAAGCACGGATTCAAGCCTAAGAATTTAAAATTTTCCAAATTCTACAAACGACACCGAATCACAACAAATATAGTCCGAATGACCTCAAATTTTACACACAAGTCAAAAATGACACTACGAACCTATAGCCACTTTCGAAATTCCATTCCGAGCTTGATATCCAAATTTCTACTATCGGCCGAAATCGCCAAAAACTAACTTTCGTCAATTCAAGCCTAAATCTACTACAGACCTCCAAAACACATTCCGGACGCGCTCCTAACCACAAAATCACTCAACGGAGCTAACGGATTCGACAGAATTCCATTTTGGATCCATTTTCACACAGTTCTAGCTACGGTCCAAACTCTAAGGCTTAAACTCACAACTACAGACTGAGTGTCCCAAAACTCTCTAAATTCCATAACCAATCACTTCGGCAAGTCCCAAAAGTATAAAAAAATATAGGAAAAGTAGATATTAGGGGATCGGGGCTCTAATTCTCAAAACGATCGGCCGGGTCATTACATCCTCCCCCTCTTAAAATAATCGTTCATCCTCGAACGAGTATAAAGATATACCTGAAACTGTGAAAAGATGAGGGTACTGGCTGCGCATATCCTGCTCGGTCTCCCAAGTTGCCTTCTCGACCGGCTGACCTCTCCACTGGACCTTTACTAAATCAATATTCTTTGACCTGAGCTTTCTAACCTGCCTGTCCAAAATGGCTATTAGCTCCTCAACATAAGATAGATCTTCGTCCAATTGGACTGAGCTGAAATACAATACATGAGTCAGATCACCATGATACTTCTGGAGCATAGACACGTGCAATACCGGATGAACTCCTGTTAGGCTGGGAGGCAAGGCAAGCTCATAAGCAACCTCCCCAATGCGCCGCAATATCTCAAAAGGACCAATAAACCTTGGGATCAGCTTGCCCTTCTTCCGGAATCTCATGACGCCCTCCATAGGCGATACCCAAAGCAAGTCCCGCTCACCAACCATAAATGCCAAATCACGAACCTTACGGTCTACATAACTTTTCTGCCTGGACTGGGCTGTGCGAAGTCTCTCCTGAATCACCTTCACCTTATCCAGGGCATCCTGGACCAAATCTGTACCCAACAATCGGGCCTTTCCCGGCTCAAACCATCCCACTAGGGACCGGCACCACAATCCATACAAAGCCTCATACGGTGCCATCTGAATGCTGGACTGGTAACTGTTGTTGTAGGCAAACTTTGCAAGTGGCAAGTATTGGTCCCATGACCCTCCGAACTCCATCACACAGGCACGGAGCATATCATAAATAATCTAAATCGTGCGCTCGAACTACCTGTCTGTCTGAGGGTGAAAGGTTGTGCTCAACTCCACCCTAGTACTTAACTCCTGCTGTAGGGCTCTCCAAAACTGTGATGTGAATTGTGTACCTCTGTCTGAAATGATGGATACTGGAATACCATGAAGGCAAATAATATCTCTAATATAAATCTCAGCCAATCTCTCTGAAGAGTATGTAGTCAACACTAGAATGAAATGGGCTGACTTGGTCAGTCGATCCACGATCACCCAAATAGCATCGAACTTTCTCAAAGTCCGAGGAAGTCCAACCACAAAGTCCATAGTGATCTGCTCCCACTTCCACTCTGGGATCTCTAACCTCTAAAGTAATCCACTCGGTCTATGATGCTCAAATTTAACCTGCTGACAGTTGAGACACTTGGCCACAAACCCAACTATATCCTTTTTCATTCTTCTCTACCAATAGTGTTGTCTCAAATCCTGGTACATCTTTGCGGTACTGGGATAAATGGAGTACCGCGAGTTGTGGGCCTCCTCGAGAATCAACTCCTGAAGTCCATCTACATTGGGCACACAGATCCGGCCCTGCATCCTCATCACATAGTCATCACCAATAGTCATATCTCTGGCATCACCTCGCCGAACCCTGTCCTGAAGAACTAGAAGATGAGGATCATCATACTGGCGCTCCCTGATACGGTCATAAAGAGAAGACCGATCAACCACACAAGCTAAAACCAGGCTAGGCTCTGAAATATCCAACCTCGTGAACTGACTGGCTAAGGCCTGAACATCCAAGGCTAAGGGCCTCTCAACTGCCGGAAGATATGCCAAACTCCCCAAACTCTCTGCCCAGCGACTCAAGGCGCCGGCCACTACATTGGCCTTCCCCGGGTGGTATAATATAGTGATATCATAGTCTTTAAGTAGCTCCAACCACCTCCGCTGACGCAAATTAAGGTCCTTCTGCCTGAACAAGTGCTGCAAACTCTGGTGATCAGTGTAAACCTCACAGGGAACACCATACAAATAATGACGCCAGATCTTCAGGGCGTGAACAATAGTTGCTAACTCGAGATCATGAACCAGATAATTCTTCTCATGTACCTTCAACTGTCTAGATGCGTAGGCAATCACCCTACCGTCCTGCATCAATACCGCTCCAAGGCCAATCCTCGAGGCATCACAATAGACAGTGTAGGACCCCGAACATGTAGGCAATACTAATACTGGGGCTGTAATCAAAGCTGTCTTGAGCTTCTGAAAGATCTCCTCACACTCCTCGGTCCACCTGAGCGGAGCACCCTTCTGGGTCAGCCTGGTCATAGGTGCTACAATGGATGAAAATCCCCCCACAAAGTGACGGTAATACCCTGCCAAACCAAGGAAATTGCGGATCTCCGTAGCTGATGACGGTCAAGGACAACTCTACACTGCCTCCACCTTCTTCGGATCTACCTCGATCCCATCACAAGACACTATGTGTCCCAAGAATACCACATAATCAAGCCAGAATTCACACTTAGAAAATGTTGCATACAATTTATTCTCCCTCAAAGTCTAAAGCATGGTCCTCAGGTGCTGCTCATGATCTTCCTGAAACCAAGATGTCGTCAATATACACAATGACGAAGGAATCGAGATAGGGCCGGAATACACTGTGTATCAAATGCATAAAGGAAGTTGGGGCATTGGTCAGCCCAAATGACATGACAGGAAACTCATAGTGATCATATCTGGTCCTGAAAGCAGTTTTCGGGATATCCGACTCCCGAATATTCAACTGATGATAGCCAGAACGCAAGTCAATCTTGGAAAACACCCTGGCACCCTGTAACCGGTCAAATAAGTCATCAATACGAGGCAATGGATACGTGTTCTTCACTGTAACCTTGTTCAACTGCCGATAATCAATACACATATGCATAAAACTATCTTTTTTCTTCACAAATAAGACAAGAGTACCCCAAGATGACACACTGGGCCGAATGAAGCCCTTATCAAGTAACTCTTGTAACTGCTCCTTCAAATCCTTTAATTCAGGAGGAGCCATACGATATGGAGGAATAGAAGTGGGCTGAGTGCCCGGCAACAAATCAATGCCAAAATCAATATCTCTGTCAGGCGGCATGCCCGGAAGATCAGCTGGAAACACATCTGGAAAGTCCCTCACTACTGGAACTGGCTCAACTGTAGGGGTATCAATACTGACATCCCCACATAGGCCAAATACGCATCACACCCCATCTCAACCATTCGTTGAGCATTAAGGAATGAAACAACCCTGCGGGGAGTATACTCTAAGATACCTCTCAACTCTAATCTCGGCAAGCCTGGCATAGCCAGCATCACGATCTTAGCATGACAATCAAGAATAGTATAATGGGGGACAACCAGCCAATGCCCAAGATAACATCAAAATCTACCATACTAAGTAATAACAAATCGGCTCTGGTCTCAAAAGCACTAAGGGCAATCAAACACGACCGATATACGCGGTCCACAACGAGAGAATCCCCTGCGGGAGTAGATAAATAAACAGGGGAACTCAAAGAATCCCGAGATATCCCCAAATGTGGATCAAAATAAGAAGACACATATGAGTACGTAGATCCTGGGTCAAATAATACCGATGCATCCCTATGACAGACAGGGACGATACCTGTGATGACTGAATCTGAAGCAATGGCCTCTGAACGGGCTGGAAGGGCATAGTACCTAGCCTGGCCTCCCCCTCTAGGGCGACCTCAACCTCCCTGACCTCCACCTCGA
>AWOL01S0010945.1:3583-26659 GCA_000715115.1 Nicotiana otophora | reverse complement strand
TGAGGAGGTGGGGTGGCAGCTGGTGTTGGAAGAATGGCCGGAGGACCCGGTGGAGCACGTGGAGGCTGATAAGTCTATGGAGGTGCACCCCTTCTGGCTCTAGTGCAATCTCTAACCGGGTGATGAGTGTCACTACACTCAAAACAACCTCTCGGAGGACACGGCGGATGAGACTTACTTGGACCAAGCCTGCTGGACTGGCCGGTGATAGCACCTTGAGCAGAAGGCATACTGGATATAGGCGGTGCATAATAGGGCTCCTGAGGTCTAGGAGGAGTTGGAATACTGTTGGCTGCTGGACGATCTGAATGAACAGGGCGACTCACAAAACCCCTACCATAGCGTACTGTTGGTGCACGAGCTCCTGAGTAATGACCGGTCTCTCGAAACCTCTTAGCCTCTCTCACCTCTCTGTCCCGGGCGAACATGCCCTCCACTCTCCTAGCAATGCTCACTGCCTGCTGATAAGTGATGTCCATCTCTAACTCCCTGTCCATACTGGTCTGAATACTGGGGTAGAGTCCCTCAATGAAGCGACAAACCCTCTCTCTGACTCTAGAAACCAGAGTCGGTGCATGGCGAGCTAACTCACTGAAACGGACTACATACTCCGACACAGTCATAGCACCGTGATGCAACTGCTCAAACTCTGCACGCCAAGCATTCCTAAGGCTCTGAGGAACATACTCACGCAAGAACATCTCTGAAAACTAAGTCCAAGTGAGTGAGGCTGCCTCATCCGTACTACTCAGCTCATAGGCACGCCACCACGGATATGTTGCTCCCCTCAGCTGGAAAGCAGTGAAAGAAACCACACTCATCTCCACAATGCCCATAGTGCGGAGAATACGATGACACTCATCAAGAAAACCCAGAGCATTATCTGAAGCTAATGCGCTAAAAGTAGGTGGGTGGTACTTCTTGTACCTCTCAAGTCTTAGCTTCTCTGCCTCAGAAGCAGCTACCCTGATCTCATGTTGAACCGGAGCCACTAGGGGCATAGAAATATACTTTGGGGCCTGATCAACCTAGACCCTCTGCTCAGGAGTGCGGGCTACGAGAGTCTGTGCCCCTCCCCCAGCCTGAGATGTAGCGGGAGCTATCGGAAATAGTCCAGCATGTGTCAGAGTGCTGAACATGCTCAAGAACTGAGCTAAAGTCTCCTCTAGGGCTGGAGTAGCAATAGGGATCTCCGATGCTGGCCCTCCAGCTGGAGCTGCTGGGGGCTCCTCTAATGTAGCTCTTGCACATGCTCGGGCTGCAACACATGGTCGTCCTCTACCCCGACCCCGGCCTCTGGCGGCTCTGGCAGGGGGCTAGGGTGCCTGATCGTCGGTCCTCCCAGTACGGGTCCTCACCATCTGTGAGAAAGAATAGAATAGAATCTTAGAAAAAATAATTTGGTGTCAATAACTCGCACGACAAGGAAATCAAAGAAATATAATTGTTCTTAACAGTTACATGGCATCCCGAAGATAAGTATGGACGTCTCCGCGCTGATCCGTGAGACTCAAATAAATCGGCTTGTGACTCACGACTCCTACGAACCTAGTGCTCTGATACCAACTTGTCATGACCCAAATTAACCCTCTGTAAGGTGTCGTGATGGCACCTAGTCTTTACGACTAGGTAAGACTAATATTGCAAAAAATATACAGAAAACAAAACATTTTAAATATAAACAACATATTATAAATAGCCAAGAGTAGTACCACTCGGCATATACAAAATAATTTCCCAAGACCTAGAATATCACTAAGTCACAAGCTGCTATAATCTATGTAGCTCTATACAAAAGTCTGAAGATAATAAAGAAAATCTCTAGGCGAGGGAGTAGAAGGGGACTCCGAAGATCTGCGGACACAAGCAGTAGTACCTTGAAGTCTCCTAAAATCAGCAACATGCACTAACCCCGAGGCTGATAGCTCACACCTGGATCTGCACACCAAAACATATGCAGGGAAGGGCATGAGTACACCACAATGGTACCCAGTAAGTGCCAAGCATAACGTCGGTCGAGTAGTGACGAGGTTAGGTCAAAGCCCTACCAGAGTAAATATAATAAATTAAACAGTAAAAGATATAAGTAAAATTTATAGTAACACCGTTAAAAAGATTCTCAAAAATTTAATAGTTAAGGGAGACCTCGGCTCAAAACAAGGTAAACATAATGGGAAATCTCCCGGGATACCGTCCCGTAGTTCCGATTGAATATGCAGTACAGAGGAATATTCCGGAATACGTCCGTAGTCCCAAAGTAAATATGCAGTGCTAGGGGATCTCCCGGAATACGTCTGTAGTCCCAAAGTAAATATGCAAGACAGGGGGTTCTCCCGGAATACGTCCGTAGTCCCAAAGTAAATATGCAGTACTGGGGGTTCTCCCGGAATACGTTCGTAGTCCCAAAGTAAATATGCAGTGCTGGGGGATCTCTCGGAATACGTCCGTAGTCCCAAAGTAAATATGCAGTGCTGGGGAATCTTCTGAAATATGTCTGTAGTCCCAAAGTAAATATGCAGTGCCGGGGGATCTCCCGGAATACGTCCGTAGTCCCAAAGTAAATATGCAAGACATGGGGGATCTCCCGGAATACGTCCGTAGTCCTAATTTAAATATGCAACGCAAGATGAAATGGCAGGTATGGCATCAAGTTATACAGTTTATACTGAACACATATAAGGAAAATAGGGATTTAACTAAGCATGGCGCACAGAATGTCAAATAGGCAGTTAAAACACGTAAGCATGTTTTTCTAGTCTAAACTAAACAATTAAACATATTAGTACAATTTAATAAGAGAAACAATTTATGATTTAAAAAGGATAAACAGGATTTTGTTTTTCCCAATAACAGCCCGTGTACGTACACGGCGCCCACACACTAAATAATATCAAGATATCCTAAGGGGAAAGTCCCCAACACAAGGTTAGGCAAGCCACTAACCTCGAATCGCTCAAAATAACTCGATATCACGTTCTTGTCACGAGTATCCGACTCCAAATGACCTGAATAAATTCAAATTAATTTCATAATATAAATATAACTACAAGTAACTAATTTAACTAATTAATTTGAAGCTAAAGCGTGAAATTAGAAAAAATGCCAAAACAATCTCCTCGGGCCCATGTCTCGGAATCGGGTAAAAATTACGAATTATGAACACCCATTCGCTCACGAGTTCACTCAAACAAAAATCATCTAAATCTGACGTCAAATTCCCATTCAAAACTCAGATTTTCAATTGGGGAACCTTTTCCCCCATTTCCGAACTTTTACCCTCAAATTCCTTAATTAAACTAGGAAAACAAAAATAGATTATTCTATTATGATCAAAATAGAGTTAGAATTCGTTACCCAATAGTTCTCCTTGAAAATACCTTGAGAAATCGTCTCCCACCGAGTTCCAAATCAAACTTTGTGTTATGAAATTTCAAACCCTCGAAATCGCCTTTTCTGCCCAGCGATTTCTGCACCTGCGGAAAAACCAACGCAGGTGCGGAAGTCACTTATTGGGCTGGGTCCGCATCTGCGACCCCTGGGCCGCATCTGCAGCTCTGCTTATGCGGACGACCATCCGCACCTGTGAGCCCTGCATGCCCTGTCCATTTCTGCATCTGCGAACCCCCAAGCGCACCTGCAAGTCCGCACCTGCAAGTCCGCACCTGCGGACTCCCCTCCGCAGGTGCGAAACACCAGAACGAGCAATGCACCAGATTTTCCTAAGTCCAAATTTCTTCCCGTTAAGCATCCGAAACACACCCGATGCCCCCGGGACCTCAACCAAACATACCAACCAATCTTAAAACACCATACGTACTTAGTCGAGCCTTTAAACCACATCTAACAACACCAAAATCATGAATTAAGCACGGATCCAAGCCTAAGTATATAAAATTTTCCAAATTCTACAAACGACTCCTAACCACATCAAATCTAGTCCGAATGACCTCAAATTTTACACACAAGTCAAAAATGACACTACGAACTTACAGCCACTTTCGGAATTCCATTCCGAGCTCGATATCAAAATTTTCTCTATCGGCCAAAATCGCCGAAAAACTAACTTTCGCCAATTCAAGCCTAAATCTACTACAGACCTCCAAAACATATTCCGGACGGGCTCCTAACCCCAAAATCACTCAACGGAGCTAATGGATTCAACGAAATTCCATTCCGGATCCGTCTTCATATAGTTCCGGCTACAGTTCAAACTCTAAGGCTTAAACTCACAACTAGGAACTAAGTGTCCCAAAACTCTCTGAATTCCATAACCAATCACTCCAGCAAGTCCCAAAAGTAGAAAAAAATATGGAGAAAGTAGATATTAGGGGATCGGGGCTCTAATTCTCAAAACAACCGACCGAGTCGTTACACAATCACCCATCTTTTACCCCAAACTCAAAATTGAAGAATTGAGAAAAGAAATTCTTACCTCTTTGAAGCCCTAGTAAGATCCTTGTGAAATCTTCAAGCCTTGAGCAAGAATTGATGAACAAATGACTAGGTCTTATGTTTCTCTCTCTATGATACTCTCACCTATCTCTGAGAATATTAGATGAAACCCTTAAAAGTGACCCCCAAAGGCTATTTATCAAAAATAAGGTTGGGTTACAAAAAAGCAGAAAATGAAGCTCTGAAACATAATATGCGATCACATAGTGATCGTAGAATGGATATGCGGTCAGCATATCGGCCGCATAATTTGGTGCCCCTGAACTGGAAAATACTGGTTGGGTCTGCGTCAGTTCTGTGGACCGTAGACCTGTTATGTGGTCACATAATGCACTGCAGACCTTCCTCCAAACTTACCCTGTCACTGCTTCACTCTGTGGCCATTTTTCGCCGTCCCTAGAGTGATTTTGTGGCCGCATAGTGGGCCGCAGAAATGTCTTTTTCTACCAAAACGTTTCCTTTACTCCCCAACGCATTGTT
Organism: Nicotiana otophora; assembly: GCA_000715115.1. Taxonomy (NCBI): domain Eukaryota; kingdom Viridiplantae; phylum Streptophyta; class Magnoliopsida; order Solanales; family Solanaceae; genus Nicotiana; species Nicotiana otophora. The sequence continues at coordinate 21,727 of AWOL01S0010945.1, read as the reverse complement.
TAACCCAAAGGGTTTGAGCCTTTTACAATCCTCAAACACGTAAGCCTACTTTGGCACCACGAAGCCTTAAATTCCTTTGCGAAATTTTATGGGGCCTTACATTCTCCTCCACTTAGGATTATTTGTCCTCGAATGAGGGTCAAAATCCGTCATTAGCATTCAATGTGACTTAGTTACTATAACGCACACCTGCAGTTCCAAATTTTTTACTAACTCCCTAAATTTCCAAAACTTTCGCCATAGCCTCCCCTGTAACTATGCCTATCCACCTACCAGAGAATCCTAGAAACCAATCCTAACAACATATACATAATCCAATGACGCAATATAACATAAAAACAACACCAACCATGGCCTCATAAGAAATATATTACCAGAAAAGGTACACCCTTAACATCACCTGTACAAATGATACATAATTCATAGAAGGTAACTATTAGCATTTTCATAGAACACAACTTTATAAATACATGGTTATTCAAATAAATAAGGATACTTCTTCTTCATTTCTTCCTCGGCCTCCCAGGTGGCCTCTTCTACCTGCTGGTTTCGCCATAACACTTTCACGGAAGCAATTTCTTTATTTCTCAACTTTTGGACTTGCCGGTCAATAATAGAAACGGGAATCTCTTCATAAAACAATTCTCCATTAACCTCAATAGTCTCAACCGGAACAATGAGTGTCGGGTATCTAACTATTTTCTTTAACATAGACAGATGAAACACTGGGTGAACTAATGACATCTCAGGTGGTAGATCATGCTTATATGCCACCTCACCGATCCTCTGAATGATTTTGTACGGTCTGCCATACCACGGACTCAATTTCCCTTTCTTACCAAATCTTATTACACCCTTCATGGGGGAAACCTTCAATAATACCCAATCATCTTCTTTGAACTCCAAATCCTTACGACGAACATCCGAATAGAACTTCTGACGACTATGAGCAGTTTTTAACCGCTCCTTAATGATCTTGACTTTTTCCATAGCCTGATGCACGAGGTATGGCCCTATCAACTCTGCTTCCATAATCTCAAACCACCAAATGGGAGATCTACATCGCCTACCATATAAATACTCGAACAGTGCCATCTGAATGCTAGCATGATAACTATTGTTGTAGGTAAATTCTATGAGTGGCAAATGATCATCCCAGCTACCTTTGAAGTCAAGAACACAAGCGCGCAATATATCCTCAAGCGTCTGAATAGTCCGATATGCCTAACCGTCGGTCTGTGGATGAAAGGTTGTACTAAGATTCACCTGAGTACCCAAACCTTGCTAACGTTTCTTCCAAAAATTAGTCGTGAACTGTGGCCCCCAATCAGAAATGATAAAAACTGGAGTGTTGTGCAATCGGACTATTTCTTTGATATACATCTGAGCATATTGTCCCACTGTGTCGGTAGCCTTAACTGGCAAGAAGTGTGCAGATTTCATGAGTCGATCCATAATCACCCAAATCAAGTCAAACTTACGAGGAGTGCGAGGTAGTCCTACCACAAAGTCCATATTAATAATTTCCCACTTCCACATTGGAATTTCTATGTTCTGTGTCAACCTACCGGGCCTTTGGTGTTTGACCTTCACTTGCTGACAATTTGGACATCTCGCCACAAAGTCCCCTACATTCCTCTTTATATCATTCCACCAATAGACTTTTTAAAAATCATGATACATTTTTGTAGATCCCGGGTGCACAAAATACCTAGAAGTGTGAGCCTCGGTCATGATTCTCTCCCGGAGACCATCTATATTTGGAACACATAGACGCCCTTGGTACCTTAGTGTATCATTACCCATGCCAACAGAAAAGGACATGGTCTTATGTTTATGAATCCCCTCTTTCAATTTTGCCAACAATGTATCGTTGTATTGCTTCTCCTTGACTTCTACAACAAGTGATGATTTAGCCCTATTTTGCACAGTCACCCCTCTTTCACTAGAGTACGCAAGACGAACTTCGAAACTAGCCAACCGGTGAACTTACTTGGCCAATGGCCCTTGATATGCCTCCAAGTGTGCTAAACAACATATAGATTTCCGGCTAAGATCATCTGCCACAACATTAGCCTTCCCCGGATGATATAGAATATCAATGTCGTAGTCCTTGAGTAACTCAAGCCATCTTCTATGCCTTAGATTCCATTCCTTATGATTGAACATATAATGAAATCTCTTATGCTCCGTTAATATATCAACATAGACCCAATATAAATAATGACGCCAAATTTTCAATGCAAACACCACCGCCGCAAGTTCTAAGTCATGCGTGGGATAGTTCTTCTCATGATTTTGAGTTGCCTAGAAGCATAAGCGATCACCTTGCCATGTTGCATCAATAATACCGAAGTCTGATTCTCGAAGCATCACAATATACCACAAATCCATATGTACCCTCTGGTAGGGTGAACACCGGTGTCGTAGTCAATCTTGCTTTTAATTCTTGGAAGCTCCTTTCACAAACATCAAACCATTGGAACGTCTTGAAAACCCGATTCATAAGATCCATGAAAGCTGCGGGGGAATTTGTTAGCCCAAAAGACATTACCAGAAATTCAAAGTGACCATACCCAGTCCTGAAAGTTGTTTTCAGAATATCCTACTCTCTGACCTTCAACTGGTAATACCCGGATCATAAATCGATCTTGGAGAAGTACTTAGCACCCTGCAATTGATCAAACAAGTCATCTATTCTTAGAAGTGGGTACTTATTATTGATTGTAACCTTGTTGAGCTGCCGATAGTCAATGCACATTCTTAGCGACCCATCCTTCTTTCTAACAAATAGAACCGGCGTGCCCCAAGGCGACACACTCGGCCGGATGAAACCCTTCTCTAATAAATCCTTCAATTGTTCCTTTAGCTCCTTCAATTCTACCGGTGCCATTCTGTAGGGTGGAATAGATATAGGTTGCGTGCCTTGCATCATATCAATTCCAAAATCAATCTTCCTGTCTGGCGGGATCCCAGGGAGCTCATCCAGAAAGACCTCTGGAAATTCATTAACAACAGGCACAGACTCAAGAATAGGTGCCTCAACATCGGTGTCCGTAACCCGGACCAAATGGTAAATACATCCCTTGTTGATCATCTTCCTGGCCTTAAGGTAAGAAATAAACCTACCATTCGGCACCACATCATCCCCCTTCCACTCAATAATTGGCTCATTTCAAAATTCGAACCTAACGGTCCTAGTTCGACAATCAAGATTGTGAAAAAATGAGTAAAGCCAATCCATCCCTATTATTATATCAAAATCGACCATCCCCAATTCAATGAGATCAGCCATGGTGTCCCGACCATGCAACATGACAAAACAATCTCTATAAACCTGCGCGGCCAAAATTGACTCACCAACCGGAGTAGATACAGAGAACGGCTCATGAAGCTATTCCGATTATATCCCAAACTCCATAGCAACATAAGGAGTGACATGTGACAAAGTGGAACCGGGATCTATAAGAACTTACACATCATGAGATGGGACAGTCAATATACATGTGACAACATCTAGAGAAGCCTCTAAATTTTGGCGACCCCTCAAAGCATAGAAACGGCAAGATTCTCCTGAACTTTATGCTCCACCCCTAGCTACACCACGCCATGCGGGTTTTGGAGTGCCTCAAGCTGGAGGAGGTACTACGGATGTAATAGCTGCAGAACTGGTTGGCTACACCGTTCCCCTGCCCGCACCCTGGCGGGACGAACGATAGTCTCTCTGAATGTGACCCCTCAATCCGCACTCGTATCATATGGGTAAGTCTATGTAGCATATTCCCAAGTGCATCTTTCCACACCTAGGGAATGGAGGCCTCCGTTTCTACTAGAATCCACCACTATGCCGACCATGTTAGTAGGAGCTCATATTGCCCTGACTGGGCCTGAAACAGCTCCACTGCTGCTGACTAGGCCCTGATAGCGGTGCACTAACTGAAGACTAAACAGAGGACTGAGATGGCTTCGATGACCCTCCCCTGAATATTGTCATTCCGCCACAAAAAGAACCACCAAAGTTGCCCTCAAACCGGGCCTTATTACTACCCTCTCGCTCCATTTTGTTCCTCAATTTGCGGGTCTCTATGGCTTGAGAAAATGCCACAATCTTCCCATAGTTCATATCATAATTCAAGGCAGTTGTAGCGACCTTATTAATTACCAAGGGACTAAGTGCCTACACAAACTGGTGCACTCTAGCCTCCATAGGGGGCAACATGTAAATAGCATACTTGGAGAGGTGTGCGAATCTCATATGGTACTCCCACACACTCAGGCTACCTTGCCTCAGGCTCTCACACTCAGCGGCATGGGCTGCCTTAGTCTCGCCAGGAAAGAAATGAATAATAAAGTCATCGGCAAACTCACCCCACCTCGTCGGAGGTCTCCCTTCCTCACAGGACTCCTCCCATAGCTCAAACCAAGAATCTGACACCTCTTTCAGGCGGTAGGAGGCCAACTCCACTGCCTCTGTCTCAGTAGCGCTCATAACTCGGAGAGTCTTATGCATATCATCAATGAAGTCGTGGGGATCCTCCTCGGGATCAGTACCTGTGAACACTGGAGGATCCAATTAGAGAAACATGTTCACCCTGGAACTAGTAGAATCCCCTAGCTAATTGGAAGGAGTGGGTGCAACACTTGATCTATGGGCTTGGGAGGCCACTATATGAGCCAACATGTATATGGCTCCCCTAAGATCCCCATCAGAAACACCGGAATCGGAAGCTGGGGCTGGAGGTGGAACTAGAATTTCAGTTAGAGGGACAGTTGCACCCTCAGTAGGTGTAGGGGCAGGTGTTGTCTGATCAGTTGTAGTAGAATCAGGCAGTGTAGTAATTGGGGGAATATCCTCAGCCCTTGGGTGCTCACCCACATCATCAAATATAGAATTAACTGCCACTCCTGGGTGACATTGGCTCTGTGCCTAGTTCTTCCCTTCTTCTTAGGTGCCATGTACTGAAAATTAGAGCAACGCATGAGTTAAAGGAGGAACTCTTACAATCAGCTTTATCGTACGATCGAGAACATTAAATAATGGTATTATTCCTAAATTCCCAAGTAGCATCCTAATTATAGATGTGGTAGACAACACACCGATAAGAAGGACTCTACTAGACACGACTCTGTGGCATCCTAGGACACTTTAAAATCGCAGGCTCTGATACCAATTTAATCACGCCCCGAACTCGGGGAGCGCGACCGGCGCTCAACCGAGTGAACCCAGTCAAGCAAGCATGTTAGATACTTTCTACCCTAACTCACTTATGAATAAAGAGAATACATATTTTTGTTGATTAGACCATAAAGAGATCATGTATATAATACCAAATTATTACCATTAGTTACTTCATTTTAAAGTCTCAAATTTCACGCACATTATTCATGGTCTAAAATGGAACAAGTAATTCAAACACAACATAACATTGTTTGACTTTCCCAGCACCATAATAGAACCCACACTATGTCTATGGAGCCTTTAATAGATACACAAGAGTATTATGATAATGCCGGCAACAAGGCCCCAGCTATACCTCAAACACAGTACACAAGGAACAAACGATACATGACCCCGAAATAAAGTGGGGCTCACCAAGTCAGCTGGGAAGAGGGCGTACCGCTATTACTAATCAATGTCTCCTGTTATGGAACCACCTGTATCTAATGTAAATGCAGTGCCCCCGGCAAAAGGGACGTTAGTACATATGCAATAGTACTAGTATGAATGAAAAACTACCCTCTCAATAGAATAAGCAATATTATAAGTAAGAAAAATCATAATATCAGTGGAAGCCACAACAACATCAAACCTCAAATTAGGATCAAGACAATGTTCAAATAAATTTCCATATCTTAAGTTGGGAGATCTTTAGTACCAATATGCCAACGTTCACAATGTCAATGTTCACAATATCAATATCACCGTACTTTTAGCACGGGGAACGATCACGACCGGATCGGCTAGGCCGTCTCATCCGAGACATCAACCACAATCATAATTTCAATTACAATTTCCAGCACAATCACCACCATGTGTGCGGCATGGCGTTTGATCACGACCCGATCGGCTAGGCCGTCTCATCCGAGACATCAACCACAATCATAATTTCAATTACAATTTCCAGCACAATCACCACCATGTGTGCGGCATGGCGTTTGATCACGACCCGATCGGCTAGGCCGTCTCATTTGAGACATCACCCATTTTATACTAATCATCTCATTTCATACTTCTTTCATATATTTTCATTTCATTGGCACTAGTGGCCACAATTATAAAATCATTCTTGGCACATCGACTGTATTTAGTAGTTCATGCTGATCTTTTTTACTTTGAAACATCACCATCATCATCAACAACAAGGCATTTCAAATCAAGGTTTTTAGTACACATGTGAGCAATTAAGAGTCTTAGACACATAGAGATTATTCACAAAATTTGGCATAATAGCTTTCGTTTGAACTTGACTTGAAGTCAGAATATCCTTAATGCATAGCCCATACTTTGAACTCATTATCATATGATAACATGACATGATAAAAGCATTTGGTATACATATTGAACATAAATCGTTCAACACACACTTATTTTCAATAGCCAATTTTATAATGAACAACTCGGGACTTACATAAATTACATGAATATCGTGGGATTCAATTATAGGATATGAGTTTAGACAACATACCTCGATTTGAGCTTTCCTTAAATTACTACAAAGTTTCGAAAATCCTAGCAATCCCAATCTATTTTGAGATATAATAAAATTGAACACAAATTAGGAAGATATTCATGATTTCATCTCATTTGAGCATTTTATCAAACATTAGATTCCCTTTATTCCACAACCCAATCTTTACTTATTAGACCTCAACAATCTTCCCACAAACCTTATTGGTACATGCATGTATACATAATAATCTCACACCCAAGAATCATACTCCCAATCACCCATCTTTTATCCCAAACTCGAAATTGAAAAATTGGGGGAAGAAATTCTTACCTCTTTGAAGCCCTAGTAAGATCCTTGCGAAATCTTCAAGCCTTGAGCAAGAATTGATGAACAAATAGTAGGTCTTCTCTTTCTCTCTCTAAGATACTCTTACCTCTCTCTAAAAATATCAGATGAAATCGTTAAAAATGACCCCCAAAGGCTATTTATCAAAATGGGGTCGGCTAACAAAAAATCAGAAAAATGAAGCTCTGTAACACAAGTTGCGGTCTCATAGTGACCACAGAATAGATATGCGGTAATTTGGTTCCCCTGAACTAGAAAATACTGGTTGGGTGTGTGGCGGTTCTGCGGCCTGCAGACTTATTCTGCGGTCGCATAATGGACCGCAGACATTGTTTGTGGTCGCATAATTCACCGTAGACCTTCCTCCAAACTTACCACGTCACTGCTTCACTCTGGGCTATTTTGCGGCCGCATAGTGGGCCGCAGAAATGTTTTTTTCTGCCAAAAATGTTCCTTTACTCCCCAACGCATTGTTCAAATTTTATGGGGCCTTGCAAATTTCCCTTGATTAAATAATATGAAATGGAATTTACAGGGTGAAATGATATATTTACGTGAACCACAATAGCGAACAACTAGTAGAAACCCCCAAAACCCGATGTCACAAGTGCATGAGCATCTACTAAGGAGTATAATAAAGATGCAACATCCATATGGAATACAAGTTAGACAGGAGGATATAAATAACTGTGATGGAGACTCTGTATGTTGCGGATTATAACATGGAATGCAGCTCACCGTAAAGCCCCCACAATATCCACACCTCTACACCCAGAGGACCATTGGAAACATATATATACCTGCACAATAAGTGCAACAAGTGTAGCATGAGTACGTAAATCAACGCGTACCCAGTAAGTATCTAGCCTAACCCTAGAGAAGTAGCAACGAGGGGTCAACATCGACACTTACTAGTGGTCCAATAAATCAAATGCAGTAGGAAATAAACAGATGTGAGATAGAGTAAACAAACGAAATAAACAGTATAAATACGTAGTACAATCCTCCTCTCAAAAATAAACTCAAGCTCTCAATCGGAAGTTACCTCCTCAACCGGAGTATATATATAATGGACCTCACCAGATAGGTCATCACAATCCAAATCAGGAAAACTTACAGATACGCTGGCTTCTTGTTGAATATTATGCACGATTCTGTAAAAGTATTTTTATAGAAATGTCGAGTCGTACGACACGATCCCATCATACTATGTGCACTGCTTAGGGTCGAACGGCATGAACCATAGATGCATTCATTATATTGTTGAGGCAAACGGACCGCTCCCATGAGAGTGTGGTGTTGCTGAGGCGAATGGCCCGATCCCATTAGAATATCCGGACACATCATGAATCTAGCTACGTACGGACTCTCGTCACCTCATGCATATGTAGCCCCCGCAACAAATAGCACATATCAAACACATCACCTAGGGGTAGTTTCCCACTCACATGGTTAAAAAGGAGACTTACCTCGCTCCGAAGTTCCATAACTGGCTCCAACGCCACTCTAACACCTCAACCTGACGCTCGTCACTGCAAAACTAATCAAACAATGTGCAAAACAATATAAATATACTCTAATACTCATAATAAATCAATTCATATCAATTCCCAACTTCGCTAAAAAAGTCAATAGAATCAACCATCGGGCCCACGTGCCCGGATTCTGAAAATGTTTGAAGATAAACTTTACTCATAACATTACGAACTCGAATATATGATTTATCAGCAATTCCATGTCTAATTTCGTGGTCAAAATCCAAAAATACCAAGTTCTAGGTTTTTTTACCAAAATCCTAAATTTCTACTAATTTCCATGTTTAAATCTGCATATAACCATGTATTTAACTTGTAATATGTGGGAATCACTTACCTTGTGTTGCTTGATGGAAATCCCCTCAAAATGGCTCCCCAAATTCGGCCAACCCAAGAGAGAAATGAGTGAAATGAGCAAACGTCCTGATTGAACAACATATATTCTGCCTAGGCGTCTTCGCACCTGCGGACACCTTAGCCTTACCTGCAGATCCCCTTCTGCAGAAAAATGTCTGCTCCTGCGGCAATCACTTCGTCCCTGACCAGCTGCACTTGCGGACGAAAGCTCGCTCTTGCTCTCCCGCTCCTGCAAAGCCCATCCGCTTATGCGATGGCAGCCACACTCCTCCAACTCCGCATCTGCGGAGCCTAGGCGCATCTGCGGGCTCGCAGATGCAGAAATCCTCCTCGTATATGCGACCACTAACCAGCTCACCCTGAACCGCTTATGCGATCCCTTGGCCACTTCTGCGGTCTCGCATCTGCGGCCAAAACCTCCTAGGAGCGATCACACCAGAAACCTTAAGTCGTCCGATTACACTTAATCATTCGGAATGACACCAAACTTTACGCATAAGTCACAAATCGCGATACGAACCTATTCAAAGGTTCGGAACTCCAAAATTACATCCATAGCATCAAAATCCACTTCCAACCAGACTTATGAAATTCTAGAACTTCCAAAATGCCAACTTTCTACAATAAGGGTTGAAATGCTCTCGGACCACCCAATACTCAACCCGAACATACACCCAAGTCCGAAATCATCATACGAACCTGTTACAACCTTCAAAACCTGATTCGGAGGTCATTTACTCAAACGTCAAACATTGGTCAACTCCTCCAACTTAAAGTTTCTGAAATTAGAATTTTCCTTCCGAATCAACTCCGAACTTCCCAAAATTCAATTCCGACCATGATTACAAGTCATAAAATATGAGGTGAAGCTACTCGAGGCCTCAAACCGTCATACGACACGCTAGAGCTCAAAACGACCATTCGGTTCGTTACATTCTCCCCACTTAAACATACGTTCGTCCTCGAACGTGCCAAGAACTGCTCCGGAGTTGTCCACAATCATTGTTTAACATCTTGTGCACCAATCTGTGCTACCACAACCCAGTTGAGCATATCAGCTCGAGTCAGACTGAAGATTCTCCCTTTTTATTTAGTCAATGAGCCTTAGAACCAAATTCTAACCTCTGAATTTCTCTACAAAACCAGATTCTAACATACGAACACCGTATCAATCACTACACATTATACCAAAACATGATCATGGACCCATGCTGATATCACATAATGGACTGCATAACTCATTTTCCCAAGGCAACCTCCTCCAAGCATAACAGCTGAAATTCCATTGAATCGAAGCATGTAGTATAAATTATGACACATATAAGCCTTGTTCCAACTCTCACAATACTGCCACGATGGAAGAGATGTGTAGAAACTCATAACCACTTGCCGAATCAACAAATCATGGAGTCTTTCCTCCTGATAAGAACCATTACCTCATTCTGAACTGAATAACGATAGTTGCTCTTTAATATACCCTACATAACTCCGATCGCATCGATTCCAAGTCCAATAACGTCGTCTTACCCGGTACAAGATGCTCAGGCAATAAGCCACCTCAAACATTATCCAAGATTTCATATGACGCCATCAATATGCCAACAAGCTACAACCTGAATATGACACACAAGGAAGAACGAACTCTGGAAAAGTACTACCCAGCCCGCGTAATGGATAAAACGGTCGAACATACACTATGAACCCTTCTCAGAGAATGAGAATCAAAATACACAAGCATAGATGTAGGGAATCATTCTCAATATCTCACTGTTGCGGCGTGCAACCCAATATATACATGATACTGTTGCGGCGTGCAACCCGATCCAATAACATACTTGTGGCGGCGTGCCACCCGATCCACACATAACCATAAATAAGGGAATACCCATCAATCCCAAATGCTCATACCTACGAAATACCCTGAATATCGGCCACAAGCACGCTAAGTGCAAAAGTATAACCCTGGGGAGACGGATAGCACCATATGTTACAAATCTCAAGCACGACTAAGGTGCAATAAATGACCTACATCTCGAGAGCCATCCAGCTCATATAACACCGCAAGCTACACGGGACCTCAACATATGTGCAAATAATCAAGCCGTCTCACAAGCCACATGGCACAATAGATTAATACACAAAATAGCGAACGACGGGAATAACATCCAGCGCCTGATGACTCCTCCGTAAGCAATGCTATGACGAATGAACACATCTGACATGACGTAGAGCACACCTTCACATTAAACCCACCAACGGACCTCAAACCGATTCTGATCACACCATATTGGGCCAAAAACATTGCAATGATCCATAATGGCCCTAATCATGACACACACGAGCAGCCGTCCAATCCAAAACAAACTTCCAGAATTCACAACCAACTGAATAGAGCGACGTTCAGGCATAAACTCTTACATTAGCGATAGTACCATAATCTCCATACTTGGTTTCAATCCTTAACAATCAAGTGACTAACATGTCACACTTAGATAAATTTCCCCATGGGATACGCTCCCACGACCTTCCGCACTAGGTAGCAAAGTATGCACCTCTATACCACCAACCGTACTAATTCTATAAAGCAAATCAAGAATCTACAAATCAATACCCCAAAGCCTCTTACATAGGACACCGTTCTCAGGTGACACTAAGGTAACGCCGACTTACTTTGAACCTCTGACTCCTTTCCCCAGCTCCTCCGAGCTCGGGACACTCTCATCAAAACCGAACCGTAACCTTGATCCTCAACCTCCAATTTCCATAACTGCAGAAAATACAAACCTCAAGTTATGGTCTAATCTTACTGAATCCATTTATACAACAAGGCCATTTGAATCAAATACATCCCAAAACAATCAAGTTATGGTGGATGTTAAGTTCGCACGTACAACCGCGAACCATATGTATAACCTCACACGCCGAGGGAACTGATCATTGCCATGATCCTGTTGATTCAACCATTACTAACCGACCCAACTTCTTCCAATTTATTCTCACTTGCCATAGAAATATTAATAGCTCCATTCGAAACATAACGAACTAAGTTCGCACTCATCCTTAGTGACCTGAATCACGAGACCACATCGTCTCAATACTCATGGACCATCTCATACCTTCCTTATGTGCACAATAGCATCTCTAACTAGTACACCTATTCTGCAAGACCTTCCGTGAACCGAAGTTACTTCTTCCTTTCCTCCAATACTGTACTGCAAACTCGATGATAACAAAGAACACTCCAAGCCCTCTTTATAATCCACTGCAAAACTCGATCCTTAACCACACAACGGACCCGAAACCCTTAGGCACTACACTTAAATTCTTGAACCCACTAGGACCATTGTTGAGAGTCACCCACTCTGTCCTGGTCCCAAATATAACAAAACCCCAACGCTGTACTAGCACATGACCACCCTCTCAAAGAAATAATCGGCTGAATTATTTTCCTTATACATCACATCAACAAGAATCATAAACTTTGAGTCTTCCCAAAATCTACACATGAACCGACAAGGCAAAATATTGCACATATTCATCAAGTTCTTTGCTCAACTTACCCCTGATGTTTTATTTTCTAGCCACAAATAACCCACCAATGCACCAATAACCAGAAACTACACAAACAGACAACCACGCGACCCAATCATAGACGGTGGGCTCCCCCACTTAGCTTTAAGCTACCATCGCATAATGTAGAACCCACAAAGATTCCACTTTCTCAATCACCATAATCTCGCATCGACAACCCGCAAAATTTCTAGTAGTCTTTTGTTAAACGTTTCATGATTATTTTGAATTATCAGCCACAATCGCGTATTGGACCTTCTGCCAGTAGTAAATAGAACCCTTCGTAGAGAATTCATCAAATCACGCAACCACTAATCTATTCACAGGAGATAACCCACCAATGGAATTTTACACCGACATCTTCCAAAGATGCTGGACTTGGTACAACTTCCACAAAATCAGTAAAACCCTCATGAGCCCATGCTCGCCCACCAGTTGTACAAGTCTGTTCACTCCCCATTGACATCGCCTGAAAGTCTGACAATACGTTCCAACTCGAGGTCATATTGCATCCAAAAATGATAAACTATTTTTCACATCCCTCTTCATTTCAAGCACACTCCTCTTTGCCATATTCAAATTCAATCTACCTCGGTACAGTAGCCACCATCCCAAATAAAATCCATAAACCAAACCACCTTCCATCACGATTCCCAAATATCCCTAAACTTTCTCAAGGCAAGTGGCTTTCCTGCCACCGAATCCATATGTTACTCTTCCACTCCCACTTTGGTCAAACCACCTCCCTTAAGCAACTCCTCGACCTCTTCTCTTCATACTTTGACCCGCTAGCAATTCAACCACCGCGAGACACCTCTCACCATGTCCTTCCTCATTTTTCAATACCCAATTCCTGCCTCAAACTAAGATTCATCCATGTAGCACCTAAACTAATAAATTGCTACCAACTCTAAGCCTCCTCGAAGGTCATCTTTCTCAAACCATCGGCATTAGAAACACCAATTCGATTCTAAAACTGCCATATAGCGCCATCTCTGACAACCTCTTTTCAGGCATCATTTCACAACACCCTACCCCGGAGACAAATCAAGAAGGCCATAACACCGTCAAACCTTAATGTGTTCAAACAAGGATGATGATACCACATCACAGATGAAAATTCCACCGCATTCAAAATATCAAGTCTCGCTACTCCATCAACCCAAGCCCGAATATCTATAGTCTGATTGCCCTTTCCTCCGCTGGAATTAAATGTCGAACCTCCAAATTATGCACTGAGAAATCATCCTTCCAAGTAATTCACTGCCTCGACACATAAACAAGCACCCTACCATAACACCAACACTGTGTGATAATAACAGATGAACATCATAGCAATACATACATGGCCTCAAAACTATAGGAAGTACAGATACTGAGCTAAAATGACAGAATCCTTCTGCAAGGTGACGATAATAGCTTGCCTGAACATACAGGGAAAAACTTTCTGCACCACGTCTGCAGTACCACTACAGCTCCTTGATGCCCAATAAAAACAAGCATTTCACGTTGCATAGGATTAAGTAGGAAGGAAATATAGGTATCGCGCCACATTTGTTCGCGAAACTTCGACGTCGTGATGACTCTTTTAAATGGGATAGTACTAAAAGAGAGTTGCCACTTAACTGATTAAGGTGCGTTAGGGCACCTATTTTGCAGATAACTCTAATTTAACTAGTTTGCATCACCAAAGATCGGGTAAGGGCTCAAATTACCTCGAGAAGAATGTGTTAGGCACTCCTCGAGGTCCACAACGGTGGGTCCCAGTCAAACTCAAATTATATGAATTAGTCTAAGGGAAGGGAAGCAATTTGGACAAATAAAATGATTGACTTTAACAAAGGTAGGGGTCCTAAGCTATTTAGCCTAAAGGATCACCCCGTGCAACACAAACAATACTTCATAACTCCCTCAAGATGGGGTGTTACTCATATTATTCAGCAAGCGCAGACTATCATCTCCTGCTACCCTATTACTATCTTTAAGTTATTTACCTAAAACGCACTAGTCAATTCTAAGTCGTACTCTATGCGTGCACTACTCGTCCCATGCCTAAGGTCTAGGAGGCATTTAGACCTCTATTTTAGGAGGGTTCTAGACTTTAACTTAGGTTGCTAAAAAATGATAAAACTAGGCAACATACAAAAACAGAAGTTGGTACTACATGTAAAGGCAATTAAGGGCTCAAGTTAGCCTCCACACACAACCAAACAAATGCACGCGGGCAATACATAGTTTCAGAATTTAAGACTTAGAGTCCTATATACATGGATTCTAGGTGATGCCGAATTCAATATCGTATATGTGGTGTTGCTGTCCCAAATTAACTTTTTTGCAGATTATGGAGGTCATGAAACCTATAGACACGATTTCTAAGCGACTATACAGTTTAGGAGTATTTGGTATTACATGCTAATTATTGAGACTACAGGTTTTAGTTATTAAACATATAGACATGATCTTTAGGTGATTCACGCAGTAGGGTCAATAAAAAGTATTGGAAATGCTCAAAATTACTTATGCCTCCTTATAATCGCACGGATAATAGCGTTTGAAGAGTGAGTGGTGATGTCCTATAGGCATGATTTCTAGAGACTAGTGATTGGAACTGATTCTCATATGTTAGCTCCTATAGGCATACTTTCTAGATGGACAGTATGATGCAATAGCGATTTTAAGTAATTACAATCCTACAAGCATGATATCTATTGAGCGTGGTACAGATTGAAATGACTGTTATTAGCATTCATTCCCTATAGGCATGATGTCTAATAATCGGACAGAAATAGGCGTAAGAATAAGTAAAATATTTAGTCAAACGATCATGCTTTTGAATAATGTGCAGGTATTAGGCAGGCTAAGTGAAGTGTGTGATTTCCTATAGGCATGGTTTCTAATAAACAGAAATAGAACACAATTGAACCAAGTATTGAAACCATAGGTAGGATTGCTAACATATAATGACTGGACATAATAGGATACCTATAGGCATGATTTCTAATACACGATAACTAAACAAACATTATTGAACTTATAGGCAGGATTCCTACCTCATTGATTGCAAATCTAATATAAAAATCCCTTTCCTAATTTCATTAATACCCCAAATGTTATTACAAGAGTTATTACAGGCCCAGAATGAATAGAATAAATTACAAAGTAGAATAGCTATAGGGAGCCTATAGCAGGCCCAAAGATACACCCAGTCAGGCCAGGCCTTCATTCTCATAGTTCATAACATCCCAAAATTGCATCCTCATGGGTATAAGGCAGCCAGGAATCAAGTGATTCACCCAGTGAGCATTAAAACCATGGCCATAGTGTGTCAGAGTTCCCAAGGGTTTCAAGAACCCAGGGCAGTTCTCACACTAGGGAGGTTGATAAGAGAAATTCAGAGAAAGCCTAAGGACCAAATCCTAGTGTGTCAGAGTTCACAAGGGTCTCAATTAGACCCCGAGTAGTGCTCACACTAGGGAGGTCAAATGATAGAATCTAAGTAGCCTTGGCTTTCAGTCGGCTAAGAATAAGAATTCAAAGAGACCAAGTAGTAAAGGAATAGACTGAGGTTAGGGGGACAGCACTGAAGGATAGAAACAGATTCAAATTGAGCACATAGAACAGGTAGTAGAACATGCTTAGGTTTTGAGAACAGACTTAACAAAGTTTCAGAAAAATAAGTTCAACACATAATGTATATACTAACAAGACAGGTTTGTAAGATTGATGTACGCATACTCATATTTAGAAAAAGAAAAGGGGGGTTCAGATTATGCTAAGTGTAGATGCTAGTGTCCCAAGAAGGGATCATATCAATTGGCAACAGAACTTAATAGAATGAAAACAAATTAAGGCCACTATTGGGAAGTCAGGACATGGTAGAAGCATATAGGATCAAACATACTACATGTCATCACAGCAAGTTCAGAAACAGACTTATGCTAAACACTTAGTGAATACCTTCACGCTTAGTCATCTAATCCATAAAAGGGGATATGAAAGAATGTTCAAGTAACAGGGTTAATAACATATTTAAACACTAAAGAGATAGCTAAAGTGCAAAGGTTCTAAATATCAGTAACGCATAGGCTAGGCAGACATAAAAAGAAATTAATCAACTTAAAGTTGGTCGAAACATGTCTCAAACTACAAGTGTAATGGCATTTTAGATCAGAAAGGCCTAGAATTGAAGTAAGACAGTCAGGATTGCATACGAGAACAGCCCAAAAACATATTGAACAAAAACCTTCAGAAGTGAAAACACATGCTAATGACAAGTAAATAGGAATGAAGTGACAAAAGTTCAGCAACTTACCAGTTAAACGAAAAACAAGAAAGAACAAAGTCCACAGTAGCAAGAACCCAGAATTTCTGGCCTTGGCTTTCAGTCGGCCAGGAACCAGAATATAGAACAAGACTATTTAGAGAATAAAGAGCGATAATTTTAGTTTTTTAGTAAACATTCACGATTCAAGTCTGTCCCAAAAAAGGGAATGGGGTGGGGTTTATATAGTAGTAGAAATTAACATCCAAACAAGGAAAATCATCAATCAAATACGAGAAAGGAAAGAATCATCGCATGCAATCAAATCAATAAGGAAAAGAGAAAAATCTCAAACCCTAATTTTAGGAAAAGTGTAAAATCGGCAGAAACCAAAAATAAATAAAAGGTGAAAATCACATGCTGCATAGAATAAAATGTACATAGATAGAAATACCTTTTATAATCAAAGAATTAAACTAGATTTGGTACGATTTAAAAGAATTTGAAATCCTAATATTAGGGTGAGTAGGAATCACGGAAATGCACAGAGATTCATTACCATAAACGAACAAGAACGAATATAGACGAAAAAGGTCAAGGAAATGAACCAACTTTGGTTCAAAATCGATGAAATCCTCTTTCCATGTTTAGGTAAGTGGTATATAGAAGGTTCCAGTGCCGAGGGGGATCGAATATGGAAAGAAGCGACCATGGAATCCCATGATCGGTGGGATTAGGAGAGAAAACCGGGGGGAGATAGCTAGGGTTTGTCAGAGAGAGAAGGGGAGTTTGAGAGAGTTCGAGGGCGGCGGGTGAAGGGACGAATGGTTTAGGGTTTAGGGGGGTTAGGTTATAGTTTAAAAGGGTGGGTGTAATGTGGGTCGTTGATCTCAGAGATCAACGGCCACGATTAGTCGGGGGTTCTGGGTCGGGTTAGTGAAACGGGTCGCGACCGGGTATGGGGTTGGGTTAATTGGTTTGGACTCAAGAGTTATTGGGTTGGGATTGTGTAGTTAGGTCCGATATTAAAAGGAATTTAGGACTAGATTTTAAATACCCAATATTTAATAAATAAATAATTTATAAAAGTAATTAATAAATATCAAAATTATAATTTGTGCATGAAAATGATTAAAACAATTATTTAACATTATAAAAATATAAAAAATTATTTTTTGCATAAATAATATAATTATACATGCATATGGGCTATTATCGCAAAATATGCAATTTGGCACTAGAAAAATGCAAATGTAATTATAAGAAATGCCCTGAAAATATTTAAACCTCATATTGGTGTAAATAATAAGTTTAGATAATTAAATCATCATAAAATAATTTGGAGGATAATTATTGGATATTTATACAATAAAAATGCAGAAATAAATTGGTTTAAAGTCTTTAA
>AWOL01S0010941.1:94673-142194 GCA_000715115.1 Nicotiana otophora | reverse complement strand
TGAGAGAGATGATATTTTCATATGATTCAGAATATGGCCTCATCGGCCTAGGTTGAGGGTTACTCCTCTAGAGTTCATAGTTACAGAGTGGTATGCTCGGGTCGAGTATGGGACTGGGTGCCGGCCACGTCTCTTGAGGTTTGGGGCGTGACATGAACGACTCAGATGAGGGTGTGTTTGTACTATGAGTTGAGAGTGAGGGTGATATGGCACAGTCCGACTGGTCTAGTAGGTGTGGCATGGATTGCCAAAGTTGAAAGAGGGGAGTGTTTGGGATAGGTGTATTTCGGACTCGCTTTTGTATGTTTGGGCCAAAAATAATTTAAAAGGTAACCATTTTGCATTTAAGTGAGAATTGCAATTGTAGCATTTTGGTTGTTTTTGATCCCTTTTGAAATTAATTTAAATAAACTTAACAATTTCAATAAAATGTGATAAAATTATAATTATTATATATATTACTAATTATTTAATTAATTATTTAAAAATACTTCATTAGGACATTAATTTGAATTATTGAAGTAGTAAACGAACTAACTATTTTAAGAAGTAATTTACGAAATTGATTATAGAACTTACATATAGGAATTATTCTTTACAAATCCTAAAATAGTAAATATATTTATAATTAAATAATACTAATGTTAAACAATTAATTCGATAAATAATACTCAATTAATTTTAAGAAATAAGTATTCATTACTAGAAAATACTTTGAAAATATTTATTGCAAATTATTAAGTATAATAAATTAATTATAAAAGGGAGGGTCAAAATTGGCCGTCAACAGCTGGCCCTCTTTGATCGAAGACGATGAAAAAGTTTTCGGGCAAAGAAATTGAACCAAAGATAATTTTGTCCCGACATTAGGCACGCATTGCAAGAATGGCATGAAGATTATGAGTTGAAGGATTGAGTTGAGGAAGAATCTAAAAAGGTTTGGGAATATTGGGCCGCATTTTGGCTTAGAATTGCTTAAATATCTCGGGATTAACGAGGATCAAGCCTCATGTAGTTCTGGAGTAGGGATTTTGGAAAAACGACACTCAGAGGAATTACCCCAGTATCGTATTGCAATGATACAGCAAGACGGAAGATTGGTCACTCATGGTCGCTTGAATTTTGCGGCCTGATTTGAATAATTCGAGATTTTGCGTTTTGCTGATCGTCTTGAGCTGGGATCTTAGGCCTGCTACTGGGTTGGTTATTCCCATAGCATTGTAGTTCGGTCTGCTGCTAAGAAAAGGTTCCACGCTGCGGTGTTTGTTCCTGCAAAACAAATGAAATACACGCATACCAATATATTATAATGCAAAATGTATCAAGATATGATGTAATTGATATGCGAATGATAATGCCTTGCTGCCGGCGAGTCATTATTTGGGATTGGGATTATGGGATACTTGATCCGGACTCAATTTGTTAGTCGGGCTGTGCGTCTCTGCTTGTTGGGAGAGCTTTGCACTGAGAAATGTCTCCTCTTGTTGGGATAGCTTGATTTGTAGAATGCATCTCCACTTGTTGGGAGAGCTTTGCACTAAGAGGTAAAGGTATTCTCCACTCGGGAGTGATTGATAAAATCTGTAATCATACCTAAAGTTGCATTAGCAAAACGTCAAAATATTCTAAGTAATGGTAAAAAAAATGAAAGCATGCCCAAGAGATACTCTTGACTGCGAATCTAGGTTACGACCATCGATTGGCAGGGTGTTAGTGACGAGATTTGCGATGGTCTATTCCGGCATCCGTGATTGACGCAGCGATGCTACAGATTGCCTTTTGTTGGCAAAGTTTGCAGTTTGCTATATACAAGGCTCCAGTTAGTAAAGCCGACATTAGATTTGTACAAGGCGCTCTGATTGACTGAGCTGGTGGTTTTTCTATATACAAGGCTTCGATTGGTGAAGCTGACGTGCGATTTGTATGGGATGCTCCGATTGATTGAGCAATTGGTTTGCTTTATACAGGACTTCGATTGATGAAGCCAACATTCATTTTGTACAATATGCTCCGATTAGGCAAGCAGACGTTTTGCTATTTACAAATTCTCGTATCAGCTGTCTGATTCCGAGGCACCTGCAGCTATTCAAGAGTTAGCTTTAATAGTGCTCGAAACGTTTTTAAGTAAAAGGGAGGAGAGATAATCTTAGGTAAGTGGCGAGTCCGTCATTTGCCCCAGTGTGGTCCCATCGATTCTTTACACTTTGTTGACTCTGCACTCAAAGAAAATTCTTAGTGGGGGGGGGGGGGGAGTTGCTTTGCGTCGACCATGGTATTGATTTGCCCCTGCCTTTGGCATGATTACGCCATGATGTTCAGTAGATGGAACAGATTACTATATATTTTAGAAATTATTTTGAAAATACTTGTTTCTTTTAAGGCAAATGCCGTCGTTCCGGATTATGACATGTTACAAACGGTTCTCCACACGCGAACGTATCTCTTCGAGAACTTCGCCCCGTTGGTGTTGATTTTCCGTCACGTCTCTAACAATGCGGCTACTTGCTGTTGCGATTGCATCCTAATTAGAACTAATGCATTACAAAGGTTTCCTAAGGTTATGACCGAACCCTTTCAGGTTGCCTACCTATCCAAAACAGAATCAGGTCTGAACGTAGTTTATGGGATGATGACAAAATGTGATGAAACGACCGAGCCTCACTTAGGCAACCTACATATACAAAATGGAATTAGGTCGAAATGTAGTTCAATTACAACAGATGCAAAATGATGAGACTAAGAAATGAAAATGGTCGCATCTGACTCAGACAACCTACGTATCCAAGTGGAATCAGGCCAGAACGTAGTTTAATTACAAAAGACGACTGAATCCGATGAGGATTGCCTACGTATTCCTTTATGAGAAAATCAAGTCGGCGTAGTTCCTGAACAACATACAAAAAATTATATTTGGTTTTTCAATTGCAAGAGAAAGGGGGAGAGAAAAAGAACCCTACATGGGTTGCCTATGTATCCCTCTGTGGGAAGTCAGGTTGAACGTAGTTCTGTTACATAAAAAAACCTAACTCTATTTGTCTTCAGGCGTAATATCTCTTGATTGCGTCTGAGCTGATAGGCTTCGTGCTGACTCTTCCATCCATTTCTGCTAAGATTAGAGCTCCATCAGATAGTGCTCAGGGAACAACATAAGGACCTTGCCAGTTTGGTGCAAACTTCCCTTTAGCTTCTTCTTGATGGGGAAAGATTTTCTTTAGAACCAACTGCCCCAGTATGAATTGGCGAGGCATCACTCTTTTGTTAAATGCACTGGCCATCCTGTTCTGATATAGCTATCCATGACACACAACATCCATTCTTTTCTCATCAATGAGCATGAGTTGATCTTGCCTAAACCTATATCCACTCTGCATCGTCCAGGTTTTCTTCTTGAATGACTCTTAAGGACGGTATCTCGACTTCTGCGGGTATCACTGCTTCAGTGTCGTATACCAACATGTATGGCGTTGCCCCGGTAGACTTTCTCATGGTAGTCAGGTAACCTAATAAAGAAAAAGGTAACTTCTTATTCCATTGTCTGTGATTGTCCACTATCTTTCGCAGAATCATCTTGATATTCTTATTAGCTACCTCGACTTCCCCATTTATTTGTGGTCCGTAGGTTGTGGAATTGTGGTGGACAATTCTGAACTTCTCGCAGATATCCCTCATGAGGTCGCAATTGAGGTTAGTGGCATTGTCAGTGATGATAAACTCTGGTATCCCAAATCTACAAATGATGTTGTTCCAAACAAAATCTGCCATTACCTTCTTTGTGACGACCTTGTAAATAGATTGCTCAACCCATTTGGTGATATAGTCTATTGCTACCAAAATGAAATGGTGTACATTTGACAATGCAGGCTCTATAGGTCCTATCACACCCGTGAATCTGGCACTGGTTACACTTCTGCACGTAGTGGATACTGTGGTTTTCCATAGTTTTCTAAAAGTATCTAGCTCTCAAAATCTTCTTCGCTAATATGAACCCGTTCATATGGGGTCTGCACGTCTCTGCATGTATTTCTTCCAACAGTCTGGTTGCTTCGGCGGCGTCCACACATCTCAATAAACCTAATTCTGGCGTCCTCCTATATAGGACTTCCCCGTTGAGGAAAAAATAGTTTGCCAACTTCTTGAGGGCTCGCTTTTGACCATTAGTAGCATTTTCTGGGTACTCTTGGGTCGCAAGGAACTCCTTGATGTCATGATACCAAGGTTTACCATCTGGTTCTTCATTCACATGGAAGCAATAGGCATGGTGATCCTTGACTTCTATCTCGATGGGGTCGATGTAGTTCTTGTCTGGATACTGAATCATAGATGATAAGCTCGCAAGGGCGTTGGCGAACACATTCTAAATTCTGGGGACGTGCTTGAACTCAATTCTTGTGAACTTCTTGCACAGTTCTTTCACGCAGTGTAGGTACGACAATATCTTGACATTCTCAGTGGACCATTCTCCTTGGACTTGGTGTATCAGCAAATCGAAATCTCCTATGACCAAAAGTCCTTTGATGTTCATGTCGACTGCCATTCTGATTCCAAGGATGCATGCCTCGTATTCAGCCACATTATTGGTACAGAGGAATCTTATATTTGCCGATGCCAGATAGTGTTGTCCAAATTCTGAAATCAGCACTGCCCCAATCCCGCCGCCTTTGAAGTTTGCTGCCCCATCGAAAAACATTCTCCATCCAGAGTATAATTCTGCAATATCTTCCCCGGCAAACAGTACTTCTTCATCAGTGAAATATGTTGTAAGTCGTTCGTAATCCCCATCCACTGGATTCTCAGCAAGGTGGTCAGCTAAAGCTTGTCCTTCGATAGCCTTCTAAGTTATGTACACAATGTCAAATTCGCTGAGGAGATTTTTCCACTTAGCTAGCTTTCCGGTAGGCATTGACTTCTAAAAACATGTATTTGAGTGGGTGGAGCCGAGATATCAGATGCGTAGTGTATGCTGACATGTAATATCATTGCTTCTGAGTAATCCAAGTCAGAGCACAACAAGTGCATTCTATCAAAGTAACTTGGCCTTGCATGGTTGAACTTCTTGCTTAAGTAGTTGATGGTCTGCTCCTTTCTCCCAGTTTCATCAGGCTGCCCCAACACACAGCGGAAGGCATTGTCTAGGAATGACAAATAGAGCAACAATGGTTTCCCTGGTTCAGTAGGAACCAACACTAGCAGGTTTGAAAGATACTCTTTGATTCTGTCGAAGGCTTTCTGGTACTCCTCCGTCCATTTGATGGCAACATCCTTCTTTAGCAGCTTAAAAATGGATTCACAGATTACCGTGGACTGGGCTATGAAGCGACTGATGTAATTCAATCTTCCCAGGAAACTCATGACATCTTTCTTGGTCTTTCGTGGTAGTAATTCCTGGATGGCTTTGATTTTTGATGGGTCTAGTTCTATCCTTTTCCGGCTTACAATTAAACCCAATAGTTTTCCAGTAAGGACTCCGAACGTGGACTTTGCTGGATTCACCTTCAAATTGTACCTTTGCAAGTGTTCAAAATATTTCTTCAGGTCGTCCAAGTGCTATGAACTCTTTCGAGATTTTATAATGATATCATCCACATACACTTCAATCTCTTTATGAATCATATCGTAAAAAAGGGTTGTCATGGCCCTCATGTAGGTGGCGACGGCGTTCTTGAGACCGGACGGCATAACCCTATAACAGTAGACTCCCAAGGTGTGGTGAAAACTGTCTTCTCTGTGTCTTCCTCGTGCTTTAAGATTTGATTGTATCCAGCTAAACAATCCACAATCGACTGCACATCATGCTCTGCACAGTTGTCGATGAGGATGTGGATATTTGGCAAAGGGAAATCATCCTTTGGGCTAGCTTTGTTAAGATCCTGGTAATCTACACATATTTTGATCTTTACATCCTTTTTTGGCACTGGGACGATAATTCCCAACTAGCTTGGATAGTTGGTGACCCTTACTACATTTGCTTCTATCTGTTTGGTCAGCTCTTCCTTTATGCTCAAACTTAAATCAAGTTCGAACTTCCTAGGCTTCTTCTTGACCGGCGGTCTGGTAGGGTCAGTGGGTAGTCGATGCGAGACAATATCGGTGCTTAATCTTGGCATGTCATCATAGGACCATACGAACACCTCGACGTACTTCCAGAGGAGCTCAATCATTTTTTTCCTTCTGCTCGGCTTCTAGGTGAATGCTGATTCTGGTTTCTTTCGCGTCTTTTTCACTTCCAAGATTGACTACTTCCATTTCTTCGAAATTGGGCTTCTTCTAACTCTCCAGTTGTTCGATCTCCTGTGGGAGATTGTCTGGCATCATACTCTCGTCATATTACTCGTAATTCGGGTCTTTGTGCTCAGCGATTTCGTTACATGTTATAATCGTACATAGCAGTTTTATATCGGTTTGGTTACTAGAAAGAAAATAATTCTTTTTATTTCATCGTAAGAGGAACATCTTAAGAGTTGACAAGAGTCAAATGACAAAAAGGTACAAACACGGTACATGCCTCAATTGACCGTGCTCTTTTAAAAGAAAACTTTTATAGTTCCATACTACCAAGACTCCCGGTGAACCAAAGATGAACTGGCTGTCCAATTCTGTAGCTCGTCCCCTTGTTCAGCATCCCTAATAGTAGGTGTCTTGATGATAATTCATTCAGACCATTCTTCAATCGTATTCACGAATAGCTTTCCCATTCTGTCGATGATATCATCTTCAGGTGTTGAACTCTATCCCCGACTTGCAACATGCTCTGGCACAAAAAACTTTTTCCAAGAGCTAATGATGTGAGGTTTCCCTTCCGGAGGCTGATATCCTATGCTAGCCCTTCTTTTCTGCCCATTGTGTTTAATTGGCTCTATGATTCCATCTGCCTTGGTTTCCAACACTATTCCTGGCTTGTATCCATATTTCATTATCTCCCTCGTAGACATCTTCGATCTATACGGCGCCTGCATTCCTAAATTTTGTTCAGTCTTATCCACCTCAGTAATCTGCATGATTTCCACAGTGTGGAAGGCGACTCCGTCTAGCCCCTCAATGAATGGGACAACATACTCCAAATAGACGGAGTGACCCCACTCGCCATGGACCACGATCTCTTGGCATCCCCACTCGAAATTTATACATTGGTGCAAGGTAGACGACACGGCCCATGCCATATGTAACCAGGGCCTGCCCAACAGCAAATTGTAGGAAGAGGAGATTTCCATAACTTGGAATAATACAAGAAATTCAACCTGCCTGATTTGCAAGGCTAGATAAATTTCCCCAATAACATCCTTTTGAGAACCATCAAAGGGTTTTACCCTTATGTGGCTTTACTTGATCTCCCTCAAATGAATTCCCAACTGTCGCAGGGTAGAGAACGGAAAAATGTTGACTCCTGATCCTCTATCGACCAGCACTCGGGATACCACTTTATCCCCACATTTGAAAGGGATGTGAAGAGCCTTGTTGTGACTTGCGCCTTCGACAGGAAGTTCTTCTCTTCTGAAAGTAATCATGTTTGCTTCTACCATTTTCCCAATTTTCACGGCCAGCGCCTCGCTAGTGGTGTGACTTGGTACGCTTAACCCATTTAGTACTTTGAACAGAGCGTCCTTATGACTGTCAGAACTCATTAATAGATCCATGATAGATATATATGTTGGTGTTTTCTTTAACTGTTCTTCCACACAATACTCTTTACTCGACATCCTTTTCCCAAACTCAGTGGCTTCTGGGTCTGTTATGTTCCTCCTTGGAATTTGTTCTCTCCCCAGATTTCCTCGATTCACATCTTCACGGTCGTAGAATCTCCCAGACCTAGTCATACCATGGGCTGTGATAAAGTCTATCATTTTGGCCTTTCCCTTTTTTTGGTACGTCTGTGTGATGGTTTTGTATTCTTGATCTTCTTCGCCCCGAGTAGCATCGACATGTTTCCGCGGATAGATTTGAACTGTCACTGTAGGCCTTAGTTGTACTGTGATGATTGGAGCCTTTTGAGGAGGGATCCTCGCGGCTTCTGCGTTCCCTATAGTAATAATAGTTCCCTTCAGGTAATATTCTTCATCTAGCGTGATCATGTTAGCTCCCTGGTTTCTATGATTTGGCAAAGGGTTGCAATTCACATTAGGTGATGTTGGAGTGCACTAGATGGCTTCTCTCTTGATCAGAATTTCAATTTTATTTTTCAACTTCAAATAGTCTTCAATATTGTGCCCTGGTACATTGGAATGATACACGTATCTCTTAGTGACATCAAAATATTTAGAGGGATGTTCAGGAACCTTTCCCTCGATTGGGTATATCAATCCTGCTCTTCTCAACCTTTCATACAATTGGGCTAGAGGCTCAGCAATCGGGGTATAAGTTCTAGGACCCCTTTCTTCAAAGTTGGGACGAGGGCGTGGTGCATACACATGTCGATTTTGGTTAGTAGTGGTTTGGACATGAGAATATGGTCGTTGTGGGTTTTGGTTGTTGTTGGCTCGAGGAGGGTTGTAATGTGGTTGAGGGTAGTAGTATGGCTGGTTATTATAGACTGAAACATAAGTGGGTAATGGTGAGTGGTTGTTTGGGGAATACGAGGTGCTTCCATGAAATGGGTTAATGCGGTAATAGGGGACGACTACTGAGACCTCCTCTTTCTTTTTCATTCCGCTATCAATTGACCCTGACTGGATGGCCTTGCTGGCCACTTGCACTGCTTCCATATATTGCACTTTACTAGATTTTATGCCCTCTTCTAAGATATCTCCCATCTTAAATAGCTCGTGGAACTTTTGACCCATCATTCCCATCATCTTTTCAAAGTATATCCCCTCTTGGGCTCAGATGAAGTACTTGGTTAGTTCACTATCATAAAGCGACGGTTGCGCCCTGGCAGCTTCCGTCCTCCACCACCGTGCATATTCTTGAAATGACTCAGATGGGTTTTTCTAAAGGTTCACCAGCGCGAACCGATCAGGAGTGAACTCTATATTGAATCGAAAACGGTTCATCAAGTCCTCTGCCATATCTTTCCAAGTTCTCCCATTTCACATGTCCTGTCGGGTATACCAGTTGACTGCTTCTAACATCAGACTTCTTATAATAACTTCATCCTTAGTTTCTTGTTCCTTCCCACTCTGACCACTTGTCGCAATAAGATCTTAAATGCGCGTGAGGATCCCCTGTCCTATCGAAGACATCAAACTTTGGGTGTTTGTACCCTACTGTCATATCCACATCTAGATGAATACACATGTCCTCATAGTCCAAGCTTTCACTTCCTCATGAAACTTGGAGACTCTTCATTTGCCTTCTCAACATTTGCAACTGCTTAGATACCGACTCTTTTTCCTTACGCCTTGCTTCTCTCTCCATCTCGGCGCATCAATCCATCTCATGTGTCACCTTAACCGTGATGGGTGTTGTAAAGGTAGGTTCGGTAACGGCATATATAGGGGGAACATACCGCTCATGAGTAGTGGCATGAGCCACAGGTATGTGCTGGTTGGTGGTGAAGGTGACTCCGTCACAAGGAGGGGTAGTTGCATCAGTGGTAATAGGCAGGTTATGTGATGTCTGAGGGTATTGTGGTACGTAGGGAGTGTAAATAGGTGGATTTGGTAGGTTACCAGGGGTTACTAGAGGTATGACTTAAGTGGGGGGGTGAGGTTGGGATGTTGTTGTTTTAGAGTGATTTTGAAGGAAAATGATCTGGAAGTGAATCCATAGAAGGGAATCTGGGTGGTTGAGGAAGTGTTGTCACGGACAGGTGCGCCAATTCTCTGATATGTTGTACCTCCTCCCTTAAGGATTCCATTTCCTGGGCCATCCTAGCCACGTGTTCAACATTCCTAGTACTATCCTTTTCCCCCGATTGCCCCGGGCTGTCGGCTATGACCAGAGCATGTTTAGATGGGTCTTCAGCAACGAACATATTTCCCTTTGACCTTAGATTGTATGGTGGCTCTGCCAGTTTTAGTCGACACAAACTAAGTTTCTTTTCTTTTTTGGGGATAATAATAAAGCAAAAGGAAATAAGAAGAAAGAAAAGAAAAGGAGCAATAGTAAGTTTCTTCATTGTTATACGGGCCGAAAACCACACAGAGTAGGCAATTCGTGCATTACAACTAGCGCGTTCCTAGAAATCGCAAGGACCTATCATTGCCGAAGGTAGGCCTAATTCGCGGACATTTGACAGCTATTTAGACTTGAGACATTTAGATCCGAAGCAATATGTTTTGATTGATAATTTGGACTGATACAAGTGGGAACAAGGATTACATCATAGAGTTGCATGGTTTTGGGCAATTTTCCCTTTTGGAAAGTAAAGGAGAGAACTAGGGGTAAAGGTACAAAGTAGGGAAAGGAAGGGAAACCAATCAATTCTAATAACTATCCCCTGAGTCGCTTCCTGTACCCTTCTCTTCTTTTGGCTCCTCTTTCGGATCCTCCTTTGGTCTTTCTCAAAATCGTCCTCATCATCATTGTATTCAGACTCCTCCTCCGGATCTTCTTCTGGTTCTGTACTTGACTCTATCTGGATGCATTCCATTACCCGATCACCCTCTTCAGCCGATGGCAACATATGGTCAATGAATCTTGGGACCACCTGACGATGCATTGATATGGTCCCCAAGTAATATGGCAGGATCTCATGGTAAATCTGCAAAGCAACCACCGCGTCCTCTAACTAGGCTATACCCTCTCTGCTTGGGCGAGCCAGTTCTTCTTCTTTATTAATCCAGACGTAGTACTCGGGGGTGCACCATGAGTTTTGACCCACAGGAATTGTTACCCAGTCATTCCACTCTTTTGGCAGTCTCCTTATCCTGGGAATTGGAATCTGGCCATTGTATTCATCCTCGTATAGAATTGTCCTTGTCCACAGTGGCACATCTTGGATCATCCTGAATTGTCTGAGGAACCCCAGGAGTGAGTATGGATGAATGCCTTCCAATCCGATCAACTCAATGAAGTACTTTTGGGGAGTCCTCAAGATTTCCCTTCTACCTAACAAAGAGAGTTTCTAGTTGATCCATTCTCCTGTCAGATTTGTCAGTGTTTCCCTCCATTCTTCATGCGCATGTGGGGAGATCCAGTGTCTCATTCTTTCATTATGGATGTGGATTATATTGCTGACACCCACGAAGTAGTCGATAGTGTCCTCCCGCTAGAAGAAGTGTTCAGTAGCCCAAATCTGAAGGAGCAAGTTATATCCTTTTAAAGAAATCGTATCCTCGTGCACATGAGGATAAAGCTCTTATCATCTTGGCTAACACCATCGGCACCAAAGTAGCTTGAAGATTGCCACAAAAGGTTTTCGGGACCACTGGTAAGAGGTTGATATTGATACGACCCCTTCGCTGTGGGAAGACCAATAATCCCAACAGTGTCATTGCGAAAGTGATAGGTTTGAGACTCTCCGGCGTCGCTTGGTAACATTGCAAATCCCCTGAATACCATCTGTAGCTTTCACGACGCCCAAACCTATCGAACATCTAGTCGAGGCTTACCCATACATCCTCGATACTTCTGAGGCTTCTGCTATTGGTAAGTTCTAGAGCATCCAAGAACCGATAATCGGACATAGAAACTGGCAGTAATGTCTTTCTTACGTTGAATGGAAGCTCCGTAAAACTTGTGACTTTCTCCAATGTCGGTACCAGCTCACCATCAAAAATTTGGAACACCACCTTAGCTGGATCCCAAAATTCTATCAATAGGCAAGTGAGCATCATGTCTGGTCCGATGTTCTTCAATGCAGTTAATGCCCCTGGGTGTGTCCGAACTATGTCTCCCTATTCCCGACAAATATTCTTCCACTATTGTTTCAGTTTATGTGGTGCTCCCATTACAATGCTAATTCCAGGGATGTTCTGGTTGATTTCTATTTTCTGAGGTGGGTAAGAAAACTATTTGGGTAAGTGTTTGCTTCGGATCTGTAAGTGGCTTGTCATGTTTGTTTGTCTTTCCACATAAATTATGTCATTGGGTGCATGACCCGTTAACATCAGAGTGGCTTTCCCAATTGTGTGTTGGTGCCAGGGACCAACTCACCTAAGGTTTATGCAGTATGACCTATTTTACTAGAGTAGAGTATTTCCTACTTTTGAATTCGACTGAAAGCCGCGAGAAGTTATGTCAGTTGACCTGACAAAGCCATTTTATGAAACTAGAGAGTTTTCAAAAGAAGGTTTGGAGGGGTGTAAAAGACAACCCTCGCGTGCCATTGTGTGTGATAATGTACGACCAAGACTCGATCAGGAGAGATATGATGAAAGTGTATATAAAGCAGTAAAAAACAAGGGTGTAGCAGTGATAAGAAGGGTGATCATAAAGAGCAAATAATTATAAAGAACAAATAAGGCATGTAAGCATGTAATTGCAATTTCGATTATGATCAATGTAAGATACAAATAAATCTAGAAACCAAATTAGTCTAAATCTGCTAAGGTTAGAACATAAGTGTGTATCCCTAGCAGTTGCCATGTTGTTGCACCTTATTTTGCACCAGTCAAGACACGATTCAACTTGTGATTTCCCTGTTGTTGATGAAAAAGAGTCGCAACCTAATATTTAAAGGTATACTAGGGTACCTATTTTATTACCAAGTCATATTCTTTATTAGTTTGCTAACCGGTGAGATTATGGGTAAGGGTTCTAGTTCTTCTAATGGGAAGGTGTTAGGAACCCCTTAAAATCTATCTGAGGTAGCTACATAGGACTTAGACTAAGTTTGGGATCAACCATTTATACTATGCTTTAATTATTTTTAGGGAGTACTACTAACTGTATTCCTAAGGGGGGAGTATGATATTAATAAAAGGAATGTGAGATCCAAAAAGGGGTACGAGTTTATGAAGATATATTGAAAGCATTTTGAAGTAGGTATGCACGTGGTCTAGATTTTACAAGCTTCTAAAAGAGATTACGTTATGAAAATACTTCATTTCGGCGATGGTTATTTATGTAATTCTAAAAGGGTGTTTGTAAGAAAGTGAGCCTAAAATTTACCTTAGATTCTGAGAATTTTAAAGAAAAGATTATTTGCTGAAAAGCCCTTAAGGCGATAGATCTTGAAGTTATGAATTTCCCTTTTGAAGATGAAGCACATATCTGATTTTCTTTATTTTGAAATAGAGCTGGTATTTTGTGGAATTATGGGTTTAAAAATCTTTTAAGGAAAAGAAAGGTGAGAGAAAACATAGTAATGCTATGAACAGATTACAATCAGCGAAATTAGGATCTACTACTAATTCCCCTAGTAATCTTAAATTGTTTAAGGCCTGCCTAAGTTTATATGATATTAAAGCATGAAGAATAACACGTGATCTAATATATGAGTGTTATATACATAAGAGATAAAACAACAACAAAGACATAACAAATGCAACCAACAGTAAACTTAAATTAGCGAAAGCAGTAAACTGAATTAACGAGACAACAAATAATAATAAAGGAGTTAAGGGAAAGAGGACTGGACTCTGGTGATTAGGCCTCAAGAAGGTAGGCCCAATAGTAAAGAGATGCGAATATAACTGATTTTTGACTCCTCGATGAAATGCAACAAGTTTGGAATTGGGCCTGAGTTCATCAGGGACTCAGCAGCCCAAGCTGATGTACATGTCCAAAAGAGGAATAAAGTCATTAGATATATATTCAATATATTCAGCATACTCTAATAACAGATCACATTCTGATGCACATAACAGGTACACAAATAGATAATTGAAACATAAATATGATTAATGTTGTGGGGAAATTATATATCAATGTGGTGGCTTTATTTAGCAAATAGTTCATATTGGAAACCTCTCGTTGTCATTAAATATTAAACCCTTAAAGAACTGAATCTGTCAATGAATTAAGAGCTGAGGAGGGAGCCCCACTCGAGGTCGATGCTCCCTTTGGATCCCCTGACTCTTCAAAGTTCCCAAGGGACTTAAGGCCCAGGGAAATGATTGTGCCGGGGAGGGCAGCCCAACCTAGAGTCAAACTCCGCTCTCAAATACCTTTAAACACTAACAACATATTTTTCTTACGGGTTTAAGTGCCAATGAGGCCCTTCTAATGTAAACTAAATACTAAAGTATTACTTACCCCAATATACTTTTCCTCTTAATAAATTAACACAAGAGATAACAGAGGGGATGGCTTTAGAACATATATAGATAAAAAACAGAAGTTTCATATAATACTGTTGCAGGAGTAATTCATTAAGGAACAAAATATTTAAAGAGAAAATGGGCATGCAGAACTCATATATACAGCAGCACAAGAGATACAGATACCCATGCCTTTGGCAAACTAACTGTGAACTAAGTTTGTTATTAACACATGCAGGGATTAGTAACACTACTTAATATCTTAAAGATCATCAATACAGATTCAGACAAACAGTCATAGTCAACCATTGTTATAGAGGGGTTATCAAGGATACCAGGAATAGGATTAAACTCTCGTTAGGACTACAAATTCACAGATTTAAACATGGATTCCTACGGACTAAATAGGGTCATGCTTCTAACAGTATTAGTAGGTCATCATGTTCGGATAGTATCAACAAAGGACTTCATATGGCTTGAGAGTCAGGTTAAGTTTCAGATTAGTAATAAGGAGAAGAACTGAGCATAATTCAAGACAAAACATGGCGTTACAGAGTTAAGCAGGGATAATGGTAATATTCAGTCAACTGTACATTGGCATGGTAAGTGAGGTAGTGACCTCATATAAGAAGGGGAACTTTGCACATTACAGAACCAAATTAAACATGTCAATGACTAAAGGAAATGGAAGCATTGAATCAAAACAAGTTCAAATCAAACAGAAGTCTAGCTTAGTATGTAAGTATGAAATGATCATGCTTACGGAAAGGGATGTACTGCACAAGCATGTTTTTAATTATACATGTATCTGAAGATCCCAACTAATCATGGGACAACCAATCTTAGTTACACAACAAGTACCGGTTGGATTTATCCAAACAGGATCATGACTTATTCTATGAAGAGAAAGGTAGCTTAACCTTAACAGAATGTGTACAACAAAGGTTCATGAAAAGAAGACAGTTTAAATCCAACAAGATAGTTTCCTACAAATACATCCAACAGTTAGGTGTGATCATGAGAAGGTCATGGTTATACCCCAGAAACTACCCTCAGAGCTAGTAGATGCAGATACAGAGAAGGAGAGCATCTAAACACTTAGGTTTTTTAACATTAGTTAAGAGATATGGACTTATGAACTTTCAGGTTTATCTCAGTTAGGATTATCAAATAAGGAACTCGACCATAAGACAAATAAGATGCAGGGAACAATATGTAGAGGTGAAGATCATAACAGAATCATCGGTGAAGGGAAAAACATGAAGTTTAGGTAAGGATGATTGGTTTAACAATAATAATAACTAAAACAAAGTAAACGACCATAGTAGTAACTCAGAAAATAGTATGACAAACATAGGCAGAGAAGAAAGCATTTAGACACTTTATGTTCAAGCTCAAGGTTAAAAGACAGGGGATATAAGTTTGAACAATTTCAGATTTCATCTTAGTTATAATTATCAGATAGTAAACTCAACTTCAAAGCTCACAAAACTACAGAGATGCAACAAGATAGAGATGAGCTTACTGCAAGTCAATGCAAACTATGAAGTTTATGTTGAACATAAACATATAATCACTTAGGCATGGAGACGGTTGGAAAACTCAGAACAAAAATCAACATGTATCAATTATGATTTAATCCACTATCATGTAAAGACTCATAACAAAACAATCTAATCACAAGAAGTCGCTAAATTAACAAAGCATAAATATTAACATGTCAAACACGTATAGAATAATTGAAATTTACAAAACCTATCTCGACATACTTATATCATTAAGAGAAACGAACAAAACAGAAAACTGAGAGGTGCTGACCTTTTTGAGAGCAGCAGACCAAAGAAACTATTTTCAGTTGCTCAAAATCCCAGAACCCTAAGGCTTTGTTGATTTTAGACCAGCAATAGAACTCAGCAAAAGAAAAGGAATGCAGTAAGAAACCTAAGGCTTGGAACCCTAAATGTTCTCAGTGTTTTTGTGTGTTTCTCTTAGATAATATGATAGTGATTTTTCTTGCTAGGTTGGTAGTTGGTGTTGATACCCCATTTTCCCTCATATATATATATATAACAAAACAATCTAATCACAAGAAGTCGCTAAATTAACAAAGCATAAATATTAACATGTCAAACACGTATAGAATAATTGAAATTTACAAAACCTATCTCGACATACTTATATCATTAAGAGAAACGAACAAAACAGAAAACTGAGAGGTGCTGACCTTTTTGAGAGCAGCAGACCAAAGAAACTATTTTCAGTTGCTCAAAATCCCAGAACCCTAAGGCTTTGTTGATTTTAGACCAGCAATAGAACTCAGCAAAAGAAAAGGAATGCAGTAAGAAACCTAAGGCTTGGAACCCTAAATGTTCTCAGTGTTTTTGTGTGTTTCTCTTAGATAATATGATAGTGATTTTTCTTGCTAGGTTGGTAGTTGGTGTTGATACCCCATTTTCCCTCATATATATATATATAACAAAACAATCTAATCACAAGAAGTCGCTAAATTAACAAAGCATAAATATTAACATGTCAAACACGTATAGAATAATTGAAATTTACAAAACCTATCTCGACATACTTATATCATTAAGAGAAACGAACAAAACAGAAAACTGAGAGGTGCTGACCTTTTTGAGAGCAGCAGACCAAAGAAACTATTTTCAGTTGCTCAAAATCCCAGAACCCTAAGGCTTTGTTGATTTTAGACCAGCAATAGAACTCAGCAAAAGAAAAGGAATGCAGTAAGAAACCTAAGGCTTGGAACCCTAAATGTTCTCAGTGTTTTTGTGTGTTTCTCTTAGATAATATGATAGTGATTTTTCTTGCTAGGTTGGTAGTTGGTGTTGATACCCCATTTTCCCTCATATATATATATATAACAAAACAATCTAATCACAAGAAGTCGCTAAATTAACAAAGCATAAATATTAACATGTCAAACACGTATAGAATAATTGAAATTTACAAAACCTATCTCGACATACTTATATCATTAAGAGAAACGAACAAAACAGAAAACTGAGAGGTGCTGACCTTTTTGAGAGCAGCAGACCAAAGAAACTATTTTCAGTTGCTCAAAATCCCAGAACCCTAAGGCTTTGTTGATTTTAGACCAGCAATAGAACTCAGCAAAAGAAAAGGAATGCAGTAAGAAACCTAAGGCTTGGAACCCTAAATGTTCTCAGTGTTTTTGTGTGTTTCTCTTAGATAATATGATAGTGATTTTTCTTGCTAGGTTGGTAGTTGGTGTTGATACCCCATTTTCCCTCATATATATATATATATACACACTTTCAAAATAGTGCGTATGCATCATCATTTAATTTACAACCATATACAAGTATTTTCATAATTTTTCATACTTTTTAAAGGCTTTAAATCAATTTATTTTCGCATTTTTATTATATAAATACGCATTAATTACCATACAAATATTTTTATGATGCTTTTATCATCTAAACTCATCATTTACACCCATATTAGGTTTTAAATATTTTACATTTTTACATTTGCATTTTAAAGGCTAAAATTGCACATTTTTGCAATAATAGCCTATATGTACTTATAATTACTTTATTTATGCAAAAATAACCTTTTTATATTTTTATAATGTTGAATATTTGTTTTCAATAATCTTTATGCATAGATGATATTTTTATTATTTATCTATTATTTTTACAAATTATTTTATTGGTTAAATTTAAGTATTTAAACTCTGGCCCCATATTTTTTTTAATTAATTTCGGACATAAGACTACCCGACACCAGCCTGTTTAAATCTCGGCCATTGATCAAAGATGATCAACGGCCCACAAACAACCACCCCTTTTCCTTATATCTCCCTCCTCTCTACCCTAGCCCTCATTTCCCTAAACCCGCCGCCCTTATTTCCCCTCTACTGATGAACCATAAATCTGTCGACTCACCCAAATCCCCCTAAATCCCGTTCCTAATGGGATTCTTTCCCTATTCCCTTGCTATTTCGGTGTTTTTCCCTTATTTGGTGCTATGTTACGGAGTGACTTAGGTACTTGCCTAAACATGGCAAGTACCCCGCTTTGATTCTATCCAAATCTATATTTGTCTCTTGAATCTGGACAACCTTGAGTCCAAGCACGTTATTTTGTAACGATTCTCTCATATCTCATTGATTTGCACTAAACCTTAATACTTGTGAATCTGCTTATTTTATCGATTCCCTTCACTTACCTAATTTAGGGTGTCAGACCCTTTTACTTGAACCAAATCTGGTTCGATTCTAGGTTTCCTTTTGAATAATTTCTTGCCTATGTTTATTTTTATGTTAATATGTGATTCTTGCCTTTATTTTCTGCCAATGTTGTGGTTTACCTAACTTAGGGTTTCATACCCTTTTACTCTAACCAAATCTGGTTCGATTCAGTATTCTTTTTTGTTTTTATAATAATCTCTTGTCTGTTCATTATACACCTATGTGATTCTTTTCCTTATTTTTTCTGCCAATTTTGTGTATTTTTACCAAAAATTTAGGGTTCAATTTTACTGATTTAAGTACTTGCCTTTAGTATTTAAATTATCTACTTCTATGATCTAATCTCTGCACTATTTAAACCCCTCCCCACTCCCCTTTGAAAAAAATAGAAGATTCAGAGTTCAAAAAAACCTTTTCACTACTATATACCAAAAGCTGTGTACTCTTGCTCTCTCTTGAGCAATAATATTCTGTGTTTGATTCTTGGCCGGCTGAAAACCAAGGCCAGAAATCTTTTTTGCTTCTGTTCGGTGCTATTTGTTATACTGTTGGATTCCTTTTCCCTCTTCATCTTAACTGGTGAGTTATTGAATCTTCTGCCCTTTCATTATGCTTATTTGCTCAATGTGTTACTTCCATTAGGCCATGTTACCCTAAATGCTATTACTTGTAGTTAAGACATATCGAACTTAGTTTGAATTGATTAATGAAATCTGCCTAATTCTGTGTTATTGAGGACTATCTTTTAGAGTTAAACATGCTTTCATACCTCTTTAGCCATGTATAGATGTGTGCCTTAACAAATTTATAATGTTTGTTTGTTGAACTTGTTACGACATGTTTAGTTCTGTTCTCACTATGTTATGATACCTTTACTACATTGTCTTAATCAGTTCCTAGTGCTAATCAATGTGTTTTCTTTCTATGACTTAGCCTTATCTAAAGTGTCTGTTATCACTGTGAATATGTTTATGAACTGGCCTTATTAGCATGTGACTTTATTAATTCTTAAAATCTTGATTAAGTATGCTTAGGTTCAAATATGTTTGCTATTTGTTTGTACATGCTCTATATGTGATTATGTCCTTAAGTGTATCCCCTAATCCCATCCTACTCTCCTGAATCCTCATTCTTTGTTGGTTAAAAGACAAAGCTATTTAGGTTCTGTCCTCTGGCCTCCCTAGTGTGAGCACTGCTCAGGGTTCATGTGAGACCCTTGTGAACTCGACACACTAGGATTTTGTCCCTAGTCTTGCTTGAACCGTTTCTGATCATTTTCTCTAGTGTGAGCACTGCCCTGGGTTCCTGAAGCCCTTGGGAACTCTGCCACACTAGAGATTTGGGTTCTGTATGCTTATCCTTGAAATATGGGTGAAGCATTCACTATTGGTTATTGTGTATCTATGAAAATGGGCTTTTGGAACTACTGTGAGTTGCAGGCCTGGCCTGTCCATGTGTATTCGGGCCTGCTGTAGGCTCCCTATTGTTTTACTTACCTTGTAATTCATTCATTAAATTTTGGTCTGTAATAATTATTTGTAATAACAATTCTAGTGTATTAGTAAAAATGGGAAAGGGTTCTTATTTTTTACTTGCTATAAAGTAGGGATAGAAATCCTGCTTATAGGGTTAATGCTGCGATGTTGGATGTTATATGTTAGAAATCATGCTTCTAAGTGTCTTATTGTGTTCAGTCATTATGTGTTAGCAACCATGTCCATAGGCTCAATTTTGGCTCAATCATGTTCCGTTACAAACCATGCCTATAGAAATGGTATGGTCTGATGTGTGTGTGAATTCCTGCTTGCATACTATTTCGTTCAGAAATCATGTCTATAAGACTCAAAAACTATTCAAATTGTAGAAATCATGTTTATAGGATTCAAAACTGTTCAGATTATAGAAATAATGCCTATAGGATTCAAACTGGATCAAGTTAAAGAATGCACTCCTGAATCTGTTTAATTGTTGTTTATGCCCGTTTTCTTTGCTATTACCTTCATTAGAAAACATGGCTATAGGATTAAAACAAATAATTCTAGGTTTGTTTCTGTGACCTGCCATTATTTACTATCGCACAAAACACCTAGATACCATGCTGGTAGGCTTAATTGTATCATGCTAAAATCAGTAGGCAAACTTTGTAGTTCCTAATAATTGCATTAAGAAATTGACTTTGTATACGACTATCTGCTCGTTCGTCAATATAACATAGATATCCTGCCTATAGGATTTTGCAATTAATAAAACCTGTTAATGCTAATCAGTTTAGCGTGCATTTGATGTCTAAATGCGGAGGGTAACTTGAGCCCATACTTGTTTCTATTTGAAAGTCCTAACTATTTTTTGTATGTCGCCTAGTTTTCTCCTTTTGAGCAACGTAAGTTAAGGTCTAGAACTGCCCTAAAATAGAGGTCCAAATGCCTCATGGACCATAGGCATGGGATGGGTAGTGCACCATAGGGTACGGCTTAGAATCAAATAGAGCGCTTTAGGTAAACAACTTAAAGATAGTAATCGGGTAGCAGGAGATGATAGTCTATGCCGCTGAATAATATGAATAACGCCCGTCTTGAGGGAGTTACGAAGTATTATTTATGTTCCACGAGGTGATCCTTTAGGCTAAAAAACTTAGGACCCCCCCCCCCATTACTGTTAAAATAGTTCTTTCTTTGTCCAAATTGTTTCTTTTCTCTTAGACTAATTCACATGATTTGAGTTCAGCCAGGACCCACCGTTGTGGACCTCGAGGAGTTCCTAACACCTTCTGCTCGAGGTAATTTGAGCCTTTACCCGATCTTTGGTGACGCAAACTAGTAAACCTGAGTCATTTGCAAATACGTGCCCTAACGCACCTTAATCCGTTAGGTGGCGACTCTTCTCTTTTAATACCTATCCTCCATTTTGAAAGAGTTGTCAAGTCGAAACCCGATTTCGCGAGAAAGAGGGGCGCGACAGCATGGCGACTCTGCTGGGGCTATCCTTAGGCTCTTACCATAATGAACATGGTCTGTGTGAATTAGTCTCCATCGATAAGCATGTCTTTATTATTTTATGCTCAAATTTACCGTTTAGTTTCTACATGCATACCCCTTCCCTATTTTCCCTTTTACATGAATTTACATGCAACTCTTTGTTTATCCTTGTTCACTGGCTTCAATCCTTATGTCTTTCCCAATTCCTACCCCTTTCACCACTTTATTATAATTTTTCTATTATGCGAACTAACTCCTTCTTTGTTTTTCTTTCTTTTCTGTCTTTACATTTATTAAATACTGCATTTATTGGTTTTATTATGCAAAATACTTGACAAGTTGTTTTATTTTTTGCATACTTAAATGCTCTGCATCATATTCTACTTGTGCACAATTAATACCATATCGGCACTTGATGAGTGTCCGCACTTCCTATATTACCCTTTTTAAATTCTAAAAGGCTTATTCGCGGTAAAACTAGTCGATCAGCGGTGCAGTCGACGGTTCCGTGCCTTTCCCTCTCAAGTTGTCCGCTTGAGGGTACCGGTCTAGACTTCTATAGAAAACCCTACTCTGATGTTAATTGTGCATGCATCATATCCAAACCTAGCATGAGTTAGAATGTTGTCCGCATAATAACTTTCTAAGGAAAGCCTTGTCCAAAGTCCATCGGGATTTCCATAATCCCAACAGGCACGATCATGATATGAGCATTATTTGGAGAAAACGTGCTGATATGCTAATCATTAATGTGTAAGTAGTCAAACCCGGAGGGGAAAAGGGCTAACTTTATTTATTTTGCAGAAATGAGGCGCGAAGTCCCCAGGTTCGGCATGGTCCGAAGTATCTCACCTCTATTGCTAGACTGGTGGAAAAATCTCTTGCCAAGCGACAAGAACCATATGAAAAGAATTCTTGGAAATTTACCTTCTTTGCTGGACATTCAGCCAAACAATGTATTGATCGAGGCCACTATTATAATCTGGGATGAAAAGAGGGTTGTTTTTCGCTTTGGTACCATAGAGATGACTCCCCTTCTTGAGGAAATAGGAGGTTTTGCCGGGCTACCCTGGGATAGCCCTAGTCTACTGGTATCGGAAAATTGTACTTCTAGGGGATTTCTGAAAATGATGGGTCTTAGAAAGAATGATGAGTTAGTCTGCCTGAAAAAGTCCTACATACCTTTCGACTTCCTCTACGAGCGTTATGGGCACAACACGTCCTACCATATCTATCATGATGAGTTTGCCATCACTTCCCTAGGCTGGACTCATCGTCGTGTTTTTGTGTTCATCTTCTGTTTTCTGGGTATGATAGAATTTCCAATTCAAAGAGACAGGATTCACACTCGTTTGGCTATGGTTACCAAGACATTAATAGAAGCGATTGAGGGACAGACTTACACTATTATCCCAATTATCGTGGCAGAGATATATCGAGCTTTGGACCGTTGTAAGAAGGGATTCAGACATTTTGAGGGTTGTAATTTGTTACTGCAAATATGGTTGTTGGATCATCTTCAAAGAGGACAGTACTGTCAGGAATTTCCGCGGTGACCATGGAATGACCACATAGCCTTTCAACATCCAAAAAGAATGACTTTCATCCCAGACAGGTTTGCACAATCGGAAAATGCCGTGGATTGGGTACACTTCGTTAGTAATTTGACTGATGACAAGGTCCATTTGATGTTCGAGTGGTTCCCTACTAGTGAGTTCATCATCAGGTCCATGCGTGTTCCTCACTTAGTGTTGATCGGGTTGATGGGTATCTATCCTTATGCTCCTATCAGGGTCATGAGATAGGCTGGGAGAAAACAAGTCATGCCGCGAGTTTCTAAGATGGTTCACTACAAAGCAGACTTTCAGGGTGGTGCCATTCCATTCAAGTGTAAGGCCCAACACATGTGGCATATGAAGATTATTGTGGAAAAGGATACCATCGAACCAGATCGGTACCACGCCGGTCATGTGTATTTCTACCTATCATGGTTGGATGATGACATAGCAGGAGAAGTTGAGCTAGGGATCGAACGAAGAAACAGGGTCATAGACGATGATGCTAAAGCACAGGTAAAATACAAGAGGTTGCGTAAGAGAATCCTTGAGTCTGAAGCCAGAGATTTGGAACAACACAAGTTAGACATGGAATCAATCAATGAATGGATGGTAGTTGCTGCAAAATCAACAGAGAGGTTGAAGTACTTAGAGCAGGGTTTGATGGAACTTGAAGGGAAGATGAGGAAAAGGATCGTGGATTGTCAGAATGAAGAGGGCAACGAAGGAGGACATCTAGCCAGGGCGTATCTATTGCTGGACATGCGTGACCTGGGGAATCTGATCGATGGGGCCAAGAAGGCGAAGCATGGAGAGGGTCCCTCTGGGACCAAATATAATAGAATTGTTGTTTATTTGCTTTTCTAGAGTCGTTTTAGAAATTGATTGTAATAAGGCAAATGCCACTAGCAACTCTTTTAATTATTGTCATTTTAGAGGTTTGATCTATTTATTACATTAATAAAATAAGGCACTTATCGACATCAAGTTTCACTAAATCTATGTATCCCTAGGCCTACCTCAGGCACAATAAGGTCCCCAAAATTAGGACGCGGATTTATAATTCTGCAATACATGTTTAAATACTGCAAATATCCTTCCAAAATCCCCAACTGACTAGTTTACCTTTTTGCTTTTCTTTGTTTCGATTATTCCCATCCCCTAAGGTTAGTTCTTGCATACTGCCATCATCAGCGTATCATACCAGATCCAGAGGCCCTCCACCTCCTCCTCCTCCTCCTCTAAGTGATCCTAAAAGTAAGGGAAAGGCTAAGATGGATGACATGAGTGGTATCAGGAAAGATAACGCTACGCATGCTGAAAATGTTGAAACTTCAGATGGTCGGAGTACTCCGGCACAGAATTATTTGGTTCTACGGTTGGAGCAGAAAATACTGGAATTGCAAGGGGAACTTGAGCAGGTCCGCAACTTGGCAAACCTCTTCCTCACCTTAAACGTCTCGGATATTAACCAACAGAATGCCCAAAACCCAGCACCTCCTCAAAACACACCAAACCAACATCCACAAAACCCTCCCGCACCTCATCAATATGCCACACCTCCTCAAAATCCTAACCCTCCAC
Source organism: Nicotiana otophora (assembly GCA_000715115.1). NCBI lineage: Eukaryota > Viridiplantae > Streptophyta > Magnoliopsida > Solanales > Solanaceae > Nicotiana > Nicotiana otophora. The sequence goes on along the minus strand of AWOL01S0010941.1, from coordinate 117,767 downwards.
CAGTGCCAACTCCTCCTCAACACCAACATCTTCCGACTTAGTATCCACAAACTACTACCTACCATACTCCTCAAAATACACCGTAACCTACTCCCGATCTGCAGAACTCAACCAATGATCATCACTACACCCATATCCCCGATATCCACCAAAGCAACCCCATATACGTAGAGACACTACCTCACCCCACTCAACAAACCCCATACACACCAGAATTTGCCGAGAAGGACATGTTCATCAAGAATATTGCAGAGGAACTTAAGAATCTCACAAGCCGAGTCCAGGATGTCGAAGGGGGTAAAGGCATGGGGAGTTTAAACTATGAAGATTAGTGTATTCAGCCAGACGTAGAACTACCGGATGGTTACAAACCTCCCAAGTTCGAGATGTTTGACGGAACAGGTGATCCGAAGGTGCATTTCAGAACATATTGTGACAAGCTTGTAGGAGTTGGCATGGATGAAAGAATCCGCATGAAGCTGTTCATGAGAAGCCTCACTGGAGATGCCCTGTCTTGGTACATCAGTTAGAACCCAAAGAAATGGGTTAATTGGGTAGGCATGGCATCAGATTTCATGGATCGGTTTAGGTTTAACACAGAAAATGCACCAGACATTTTCTATATTCAAAATCTCAAGAAGAAGCCAATGGAAACTTTCCACGAGTATGCTACTCGGTGGAGGTCTGAAGCTGCAAAAGTAAGGCCAGTGCTGGAAGAAGAACAGATGAATAAGTTCTTCGTCAGAGCTCAGGATCCGCAATACTATGAAAGATTGATCGTTATTGAAAACCATGAATTTTCTGATATCATCAAGTTGGAGAGAGAATAGAAGAAGGGATCAAAAGCGGAATGGTGACAAATTTTGAAACACTCCAAGCCACAAATAAGGCCCTACAGTCAGGAGGTATCTCCAAGAAGAAAGAAGTAGGTGCAGTAATGGCAGCCCAAGGTCCGAAGTCTTCTCTCATATACCAAACACCTCCACCCATATATAAGCCTTCACCTCCCAGATACCAATAACCTTCCACCACTTACCATACCTATAACACCCAACCCGCATACTACCGCTCACTACCAGCCCACCAAAACTACCAAAAACCTAGACCAAATTCTGACCGCAGACCACCCAGACAATACAGTCCAATTATTGAACCTGTGGACCAATTGTATGAGAGACTGAAGGTTACCAGTTATATCACTCTCGTTCCCACTGTCAACATGGAAAATTCCTCTCAATGAGTCAATCCAATTAAGACATATGCTTATCACTCAGGCATGAAAGGTCATACTATTGATGAATGTTGTACTTTGAAGGATAAGATTCAGACATTAATTGACACGAAGGTCATACAGGCAAATGAGGCTGCACCCAATATCCGTAACAATCCTCTCCCGGATCACAGGGCGGAGGGGTAAACATGATAAAGACCAGTTAAGAATGGGACTTAGAGGGGTCAATTGGACTCATTCGAGAAGGAGATAATCCTTAAACATCTCCAGTCATTCTCACACCTATCATGGTACAAACGCAGGCACAAATTGAAGTTGAGGTAGCTGCACCAACTCCGTTTGAGGTTGAAGTAACAATACCCTTCACCGTGATGGTAGCACCTACATCGTCTTATAAGTCTAAAGCTATACCATGGGATTATGTTGCAGAAGCAAGAAGGAAAGGAAAGGGGAAAATTGAAGAGACTTGTGCAGCGCAAGGTATGACCAGAACTGGTAGGGTTTACACGCCCGAGCATTTGGGTGGAACAAGAAACAAAGCCGCTTCTAAGCAGCCCATCATTGAAACCGGCCCGGATGATATTTGGAGAAAGGTGCAAGCAATCAAGTATTCTGTGGTTGATCATTTGAACAAAACCCCTGCTCAGATATGCATTCTATCACTACTGCAGAATTCTGAGGCACACAGGAACGCGTTGATGAAAGTGTTGAATGAGGCTTGTGTACCCAATAATATTACCAGTGGAGAGATGGACAATATGGTAGGACAAGTGTTGGAAAGCCATAAGATCACTTTTCATAAAGACGAGCTACCACCAGAAGGAAGAAGTCACAACAGGGCACTGCATATCACAGTGCATTTTGAGGATAAGTTCATTGCAAGAGTCCTGATAGATGGGGGTTCGATTCTTAATATATGTCCACTAACTACTCTGAATAGATTGGGTAAAAGCCTATACGAGATATGCGCAGGAAGTATAAATGTGAAAGCATTTGATGGGTCTCAAAGGGCCACAATTGGGAAAACCAACCTCAGCCTACAGATGGGCCCAACCTGGTTTGATGTTGAGTTTCAAGTGTTAGACATATCTGCTACCTACAATCTATTGTTGGGACGACCTTGGATATATGTCGCTGGGGCCGTAACTTCTACTCTACATCCGGTCGTGAAGTTTGAGTATCACAATCAGGAAGTGATCATACATGGGGATGAAAGTAATCCCATTTACATCAGTCAAATTGTTCTGGTCATCAAGAATAGAAGGAAATTGGGTGGAGAAACATACCATCGCATCAAGCGCACCAACTCAATTGAAAAGGACAAATGGTGGAGCGGTAAGATAGAAGGCATATTGGCATGGACAGGTTATGAGCCTGGCAAAAGTCTTGGTAAGAATCTCAAGGGGATCACTAAACCAATACAGCTAAAGTGTCACGGCACAATTTTTGGGCTTAGGTATAAATACACTTGGCACGAGTATCAGAATTGGTCGCCACTATAGTGTGGTCCTTATTACCCTCTAGAGCAACTAGTACCACAATTGAGCCAGCCATTTCACCAAGCTGAGATGATGTGGGAGTCTAAAGAAGATAAAGTTCTAGCCAGTATAAGGAATCTGTTTCTGGATGATGGAGACATGGATTGCAGTGCAATAGTTGAGGAGGAAGAGGAGGAAGGCCTCATTATTCGGACCCTGGAGAAGTGAAATGTTCTCAAGAACTGTGCTGCTGCACCATCAAGGGCCCATTGAGTTCTTGGGTAGCGTGGCAATTAGCATCATTTATTTTTGAAAGCAATTTTTATGAGCATATAAGACGTTTTTAGCATTTTGTTTTAAGCATGGTTTGTTTTGAAATAATTTCTCGGGTCATCGAGCCCCACCTGTTTGACGTTTTCAAGAATTATCTAAATGCATTGATGTTTTTAGTATTTATTATTATTCTTTACGTTTTTTTCTACAGGATTATTATTACCTACCCCGATGAACTTACGACTGTGACATGTAATGAGACAACGCAACATAAGGATAATGATTCAGAGGATCTGGAAGGGGATATAATGCCCGAGGAATTATCAGAGAAATGTAAAACTTTGAAAGCAAGCCTAAGTCCAACTTGGATGAGAGTGAAATAGTTAATCTAGGAGACTCCGAAACAGTCAAGGAAACACGTGTAAGCATTCACCTGCCACCATTAGAGAAAGAAGAATACACTCGTTTCCTGAAGGAATATGAGGATATCTTTGCATGGTCCTATGATGATACGACCGGTTTGAGCACGTCGATAGTGGAGCTCAAAAAGTTCAAGCCAATGTGTCCGCCAGTAAAAGCAGACACCCAATGTGTCCGCCCGTAAAAGCAGAAGCTCAGAAGCAGAAGTCAGAGTATGAGTTTGAAAATCAAAGAAGAAGTCACCAAAAAAATCAAAGCTAAGGTTCTCAGAGTGGTTGAATATCCAACTTGGTTGGCTAATGTCGTGCCAGTTCCGAAAAAGGATGGGAAAGTCAGAGTATGCGTCGATTATCGGGACCTAAATAGAGCAAGTCCCAAAGATGATTTTCCGTTACCCAACATACATATACTGATCGACAATTGCACCAAGCATGAACTCTAATGCTTTGTGGATTGCTTCGCGGGATATCATCAGATCTGGACGGATGAAGAGGATGCTGAAAAGACGGCTTTTATCACACCGTTAGGTGTGTACTGCTATAAAATGATGTTGTTCGGTCTGAAGAATGCTGGGGCCTCTTATATGAGTGCCATGACAACTATTTTCCACGATATGATACACAAGGAGATAGAGGTATATGTGGATGACGTCATCATCAAATCCAAGAAGAGTAGAGATCACATAGAAGATTTGAGGAAATTTTTTGATCGGCTTCGAAGGTACAATTTGAAATTGAATCGCGCAAAATGTGCCTTCGGGGTCCCCGTAGGAAAGTTATTAGGGTTCATTGTTAGCCGCAGAGGAATTGAGCTAGACTCATCAAAGGTCAAGACTATCCAGGATTTACTGCCCCAAAAGAACAAGAAAGACGTGATGAGCTTCTTGGGACATCTTAATTACATCAGCCGCTTCATAGCACAATCAACTGTGATCTGTGAGCCCATTTTCAAAATGTTGAAGAAGGATGCCGTAACCAATTGGACTGAAGACTGCCAGAAAGCTTTTGATAGAATCAAAGAATATTTATCCACACCGCCAGTCCTGGTCCCGCCAGAACCTGGTAGACCACTCCTACTATATCTCTCCGTATTAGATGGGGCTTTCGGTTGTGTCTTGGGACAACACGACGAGACGGGAAGGAAAGAACATGCCATATACTATTTGAGTAAGAAGTTCACACCCTACGAAGCACTGTATTCTTTGCTAGAGTGCACCTGCTGTGCTTTGACCTAGATAGCCCAGAAACTGAGGCACTACTTTTGTGCCTATACCACATATCTCATATTAAGGATGGACCCTCTGAAGTACATCTTCCAGAAACCCATGCCTACAGGGAAGCTGGAAAAATGGCAAATATTGTTGAGTGAATTCGATATTGTCTATGTGACTCAGAAGGCGGTTAAGGGACAAGCATTAGCAGATCATCTTGCGGAAATTCTTGTAGGAGGAAAATACGAACCACTAAAAACGTATTTTCGTGATGAAGAAGTATCATTCGTAGGAGAAGATATCGCTGAAGCCTACGACGGGTGGAGAATATTTTTCGATGGAGCCGCAAACTTCAAAGGAGTGGGTATTGGAGCCGTCTTGGTGTCATAAAGAGGTCAACATTATCCGGTATCCGCAAAACTCAAATTTTCGTGCACTAATAATATGGCAGAATATGAGGCTTGCATATTGGGGCTCAATTTGGTCGTTGACATGAATATTTAGGAATTACTGGTAATTGGTGATTCAGATCTGCTGGTACATCAGGTGCAGGAAGAATGTGCTACAAAGAATACCATTATATTACCATATCCATATCATGTGCAAGAGATGATGAAGAGCTTCACGAAGATAGAGTTTAGATGAGAATCCAGAATGAGTTCGCAGACACATTGGCCACTTTGTCCTCCATGATACAGCATCCAGACAAGAATTTCATCGACCCCATTCCAGTAAGGATTCATAATCATCCGGCTTACTGCGCACATGTTGAAGAAGAAGCAGACGGGAATCCAATGGTTCCATGATATCAAGGAGTACTTGGCAAAAGGAGAGTACCTGGAGTATGCAAATCATACTAAAAAATGCACGCTCCGAAGATTGTCCAACCATTTCTTCCAAAGTGGAGGGATTATGTACAGAAGGAATCCAGACATATGATTATTACGGTGTATTGACACCAAGGAAGCTTCCAAACTGCTCGAAGAGATACACTCTAGAATTTGCGGACCACACATGAATGGTTTCGCTTTAGCTAAGAAGATACTAAGGAAAGGTTATTTTTGGTTGACTATGGAAACAGATTGCATCAGGTATGTCTAGAAATATCATCAGTGCCAAATACACACAGATATGATACAGGTGCCGCCAAATAAACTCAATGCAACGAGTGCACCTTGGCCTTTTGCTGCTTGCGTAATGGACATCATTGAACTAATCGAGCCAGCCACTTCAAACGGGCACATGTTCATTTTAGTGGCCATATACTAACAATAATCTGATTTGGGGTTCCATAATCTATCATCACTAACAATGTTGCCTATCTCAATAGTGATCTAATGAAAGCCATGTGCGAGGCCTTCAAAATCAAGCACTGAAACTCCACAGCATACCAGCCCCAAACGAATGGAGCCATGGAGGCCGCAAACAAGAATATCAAGAAAATACTGAGGAAGATGGTAGACAACCACAAGCAATAGCATGGGAGTTTACCATTTGCCTCATTGGGGTACCGGACCACAGTCCGCATATCAACCGGGGCAACTCCTTACCTATTGGTCTACGGTACTGAAGACGTCATCCCCGCCGAGGTAGAAATTCCTTATTTGAGAATTATACAAGAAGCTCAACTTAGTAACGCAGAATGGATAAGGAGCCGCTACGAGCATTTATGTCACGGTCCCATTTCCTTACGCTCGCCAGAAGCACTGATTCAACCGTGCGGCTCCTCCATATCCCCTCGCTACAGGCCAGCCTATTTCCCTTCCCAGGTTTTCAAGGACGATCCTGTGCCTGTTGGTGGGACTCGCCCATGAGGCTCACCCCAACGTGTGCCACCCGTAAGATGTCTAGGCACTTCGCCCTAGACATGTCGTGGCGTTTCATCTCTTGGGATCATAATCCATGCACACCCTGGGGATTTGGCTTAGGACATGTCTTGTCCCTCGCCCAAGACTCAGCATCGCTCACACGTGCACAACCCAATCCTCAAGCTTGACACTCGCCTAGTGCATACGCGACCAGATCGTGCCTTGCCTGAGTATGGCAACCTTTAGCCCTTGGCCATTGTCATGCGCATCTTTCTTGCCATGCCCATACATAGCTCTTGCAATATGCTTCAATCCTGATTAGTGCAGTGTCGCCCCACAACTGGACGTTTAGGCCAACGGACCCTTGGTTTCATGGTTGAACCCACGTCATACTCACAAGTCGACACATGATGCCCCTAAGATAGGTGCATCAAGTATCCAATCGGCACGGGGCTGGCCGTCCCACACATTGAGCCTCCAGCACCACTTTGATGCCCAACGCTAGCCCAAAGATGTTGCGCCGTCCATAAAGTTCCCTAACTCATATGGATACCTAGGACACTCATTTATGTCATACAGGCAGGCCCTTGAGGTTGCCCCCAAGGTAGCTCGTTCAATACGGTTTGGTGGCAGCACGTATGGGGGAGGCAGGTAGGAGCTTTCATCACCTATACCCCCCTTATATATGCTTAGAATTAAAAAGCCCAAGTTGCCCGAGTAGACAGATCTATGTTAGACAATCAGAAGAGCCTTTTCTCACCAGTTCTTTGCCAAAGTCACAACCCTAAGGTCCGGGTTGTAACATCCTCCCATACTCATAATGTCATCATCCCACATGACATATCATGGCCTAAGACATCCTAGAGTCTTCCCCCTCAGGTATGTACTTCGCGGCTCCCTTTGTCTTGTGGGTTGGACTTCCTCGAAGTCCTGTCTCAAAAGGAGTCGTGCCCCATGCACTTCTCCCCCAAGTATCTTCCAAGAATGCCTCTGCACTTTACCTCCTTTCGATGTTCACTTGGAAAGTGCCTCCGCACTTGCACCCTCTAGTGTCTCACTTTGTAGTTGACCCACACTAGTCAACTACACCATGACCCTTACGGCCTTCATGTCCGTCTAAAACTTTTCCTTCAATGGTTAGCACCTCAATGTGCTTTCTAGTTCAGCTCCCATAGCCTTAATATGCCCTCTGGCATGGCTCCCGTAGCCTTTCGCTCCCGTAGCCTTAAAACGCCCTCTGGCATAGCTCCCATAGCCTTTCGTTCCCGTAGCCTTTCCTTGCCCTCACTACCTTTGAAGATGTGTTTTCTTCTAGACCCACGACTTCGCCCATATGCCTCTTGCATAGGCGGGATCCTCCCACACTCAATGAGGAGGATACATTTAGCTCTGTCGTCCCACTTGGCATTTGGCCAGCTCTTGGGACGACTGTTGGTGAGTACTACATTCTCGAAGTCATAACATCGCCGCACTTCCGAACAAAGCTCTTTGTTTTCCAACCGTCACTTCCTCAACAAGTACCCAATGCTCCCGGTAGTACTTCAATACTCGCCCTATAGACAGGTACTCTCTTGGTCCTGCTAGCACGGCTTCCCGGTTCGGTGTGCCTCGCACTTGGACTCTCAACGGTCCCCAATCATTCCGCGTACCCCTTTCCAGATTGATGACATCTTCCAACGTGGAAATTCGCCTAATTTCGAAGCTTCGCTATACCCTTGAATTCATCTCCTCACCTTGGCAACGCCCCCAGGCAGCTCATAAGTCTATCCAGAAGGAAAGACACTGAACCGATGCGTTGCACGCATCCTTGGCAAGATCTCCGCTATGATCATGCCCAAAGTTTATAGTCCACGGTTCCCACTTTTTTGTATTCGGTGTGCCTCGCACTTGGACTCTCAACGGTCCCCAATCATTCCGTGTACCCCTTTCCAGATTGATGACATCTTCCAACTTGGAAATTCGCCCAATTGCGAAGCTTCGCTATACCCTCAAATTCATCTCCTCAGCTTGGCAATGCCCTCAGGCAGCTCATAAGTCTATCCCGAAGGAAAAACACTGAACTAATGCATTGCACGCATCCTTGGCAAGATCTCCGCTATGATCATGCCCAAAGTTTATAGTCCATGGTTCCCACTTTTTTGTAATATGGTTGCACGACCTGACAAACATGGCCTTCTCTTGACCATCTGACTCATCAGAAACTCACCTCATTCAATAGCGACCTAGACTTTCGAAAGACAATGGAATCACCCATTTCTTTCTTCGACCAGCATTATCGGGTTATCGATCTCTGGTGGCATGTGAACATCAATCTTTGCTTTGACATGATCTCCTCATTGACATCCAAAATGCACTCGCCATATCAACCCTTTCCCTTGACATTGTGCCATGGCATAGTATGGCCTTAATCAGCTCTGATACCACGTGTCACGGGCCCGTTTCCTTATGCTCGCCAGCGGCACCGATTCGCCTGTGCGGAGCCTACATTTCTCCTCGCTGCAGGCCAGCCTATTGTTTTTTCCAGGTTTTCAAGCACGATCCTGTTCCTGTTGGTGGGACTCGCCCATGAGGTTCGCCCTAACTTGTGCCACCCATAAGATATCTAGGAACTTGGCCCTAGACATGTCGTGGCGCTTCATCTCTTAGGATCATAATCCATGCACGCCCTGGGGGTTTGGCTTAGGACATATCTTGTCCCTCGCCCAAGACTGAGCATCGCTCACGCGTGCACAACCCAATCCTCAAGCTTGACACTCGCCTAGTGCATTCGCGACCAGCTCGTGCCTTGCCCGAGTATGCCAACCTTTAGCCCTTGGCCATTGTCATCCACGTCTTTTGTGCCATGCCCATACATAGCTCTTGCGACATGCTTCTATCCGGAATAGTGCAGTGTCGCTCCATTACTGCACGTTTAGGCTAACAGACCCTTGCTTGCATGGTTGAACCCAAGACATTCTCACAAGTCGACACATGATGCCCCTGAGATAGGTGTGTCAAGTATCTAATCGGCACGGAGGTATGCTTCCAACATTCGGCAGCCCACGGGGCTGGCCGTCCCACACATCGAGCCTCTAGCGCCACTTTGATGCCCAACGCTAGCCTGAAGGCGTTGCGCTGTCCATAGAGTTCTCTAACTCGTATGGATATCTAGGACACTCCTTTGAGTTATCCAGGTAGGCCCTTGAGGTTGCCCCCAAGTTAGCTCGTTCAATACGGCTTGGTGGCAGCACGTATGGGGGAGGCAGGTCGGAGCTTTCATTACCTATACCCCCCCTTATACATGCTTAATATTAAAAAGCCCAAGTTGCCCGAGTAGACAGATCTACATCATACAATCAGAAGAGCCTTTTCTCACCAGTTCTTTGCCGAAGTCACAACCCCAAGGTGCGGGTTGTGACAATTAGCCCTTATAGATGGGAAAAGAATGAATGTAGTGTCATGGTAACAAAAGGGTTAAACCTAGACAGTTCACACCGGGGCAGCTGGTGCTAAAACGGATCTTTCCATATCAGGATGAAGCCAAAGGAAAGTTCTCACCCAACTTGCAAGGGCCTTATATGGTTCCTATGGTACTAACAGGAGGAGCACTCATGCTCGCAGAAATGGATGGAAAAATTTGGCCTAAGCCTATCAACTCAGATGCAGTCAAACGATACTATGTTTAAACTGTTTGCATTTCTTCTTATGATGTAACTGAACTATGCTTGACCCGATTCCCATTTAAGAGGGAATACGTAGGTAGCACTATGGGTTCGGTCACAATTCAATAAAATTTTTATTTTCCCCATAATCGGAAACTGGGGCAGAATTTTGAGGAGGATCCTCAAAATTCCAGGGCAAGCTCAGCCAACGACACCGTATGCGGAATAGCCAGAAATTTGTCTAGATAACTGGGGCAGAATTTTGAGGAGGACCCTCAAAATTCTATGGCAAGAAGGTCGCAATGTCTCTGATAATGTCACAGTTATTGGTTAATTTAATTTATCCAATATTGCATACTAATATCATATGAATGCACATTTTTCAAAAACTTTATTTTTATGAAATAGCCAGATGCTACCCGTGGTAACTCAAGCAGGACTTCGATACAGAGCAAAGCAAAGCTGGCAGGCGTAGGCACGAACAAACCTTCCCTCGTAAAACTCACGATTGTCCCTTGGATGCAGGAACAGGAAATATTCTCAAATTTGGGCACATATCAGAATCACTATCTTCATAACGACAAAGCTACCAAACGCAAACATATCTCCAGCTAAGAAATACTCTGCTATCACTCATTTCCTTTTCCTGCTTAAGGCTATAAGGCTAAGCTCTGCCTTTCCTATTGCACGTGACTAAGCATTGTCCCCATCTTGCATGAGGCTAAGCCCTGCCTCCTTAATCGCGTAAGATTAAGCATTGTCTCCTATTTTGCATGAGGCTAAGCCCTGCCTCCTCAACTACATGAGACTAAGAACTGTCTCTTATTGCATTAGACTAAGCATTGTCTCACATATTGCATAAAGCTAAGCCCTGCCTCCTCACCTGCATAAGGCTAAGCATTCCCTTCCCCTTGCATGAGACCAAGCACTGTCTCCATCTTTCATAAGGCTAAGCCCTGCCTCCTCAACTATACAAGGCTAAGCATTGCTTTCTCATTGCTTGAGACTAAGCATTGTCTCAAATCTTGCATGAGGCTATGCCCTCCTCCTCAATTGCACAAGGCTAAGCTCTGCCTTCCCATTGCATGAGACTAAGCATTGTCTCAAATCTTGCATGAGGCTAAGCCCTGACTCCTTAGATGCATAAGGCTAAGCTCTGCCTTTCCTTGCATGAGACTAAGTATTGTCTCAAATCTTGCATGCGGCTAAGCCTTACCTCCTCAATTGGATAAGGCTAAGCTCTGCCTTCCCATTGCATGAGAATAAGCATTGTCTCACATCTTGCATGAGGCTAAGCCCTGCCTCCTCAACTGCATAAGGCTAAGCATTGCCTTCCCCTTGCATCAGACCAAGCACTGTCTCCATCTTGCATGAGGCTAAGCCCTGCCTCCTCAACTGCACAAGGCTAAGCATTGCTTTCTCATTGCTTGAGACTAAGCATTGTCTCTCCTTGCATAATCACAAAAGTTGCTCTGCCCCAAACCTTGCATTATTCTATTCTCTCGAGACTAAGCTCTGCTCCGACTATGCACAGGACTAAGCTCTGTCTTGTTTTATCTCAAGCATCATATCTCTGCATCTCATGGGCTTCTACATAGCCAATTTGTCCGAAGGCGTCATAGTCCGAAGGCATCATCCTCATAGCTGGGAGACACCGTGCCATGGACTGGAGATCTCTTAATCTTACACATCATTATTCAAAGGCATCATGGTTCAGAGGCACCATCTTCATAGACCGAGAACATCATTTCATAGCATGTGAATCCTTCACCGCTCAATTCATGGCCCGGTACATCATGGTCTACGCACGTCATCCTCACCATCTAAGGACAATCTCCATGGTCCAAAGGGAATTTGCATCATGTTTAAATTTATGCGATAATCTGTATGCATGCATTGTATTCTGAGTTTGCAAGTAATCCGGGAAGTAACCGTTCTCATAACGGGAGCAATCTTCGCTACAGTTTCCATTCAACGTTCATATCCTTCAATTTTTGCAAATGCAACCGACCACCATCCATTACTTATTCTCACATGATGCCCACTCAAATATCCGTAACCATTCTCAACCTCTCATATCCAAAATATTCAGTCCGTCTTTACATCAATTCCATCGGTTTATTCCACTCTCGGTTTCAGAACTACACATGGCCGGATTCCTGTGGAACCAGGGATACGTAGGCAGCTCGGAGACCAGGGTGCTGCCTATATTTTTCAAAACACCCCATTCGGTCAAAATTGGTCATCATTTCTTTACCCGACAACTCTTTCATCCTTCTCGGGTTAAGAGAGGCAGCTGTTGATACCCAATATTTTCCTCATATTTTTCATATATATATATATGTATGTACTTTAAAAATAGTGCGTATGCATCATCATTTTATTTACAAGTATATACAAGTATTTTCATAATTTTTCATAATTTTTAAAGGCTTTAAATCAATTTATTTCCGCATTTGTATTATATAAATACCCATTAATTACTTTACAAATAATTTTTATGATGATTTTATCATCTAAACTCATCATTTACACCCATAGTAGGTTTTAAATATATTTAGTACATTTTTACATTTGCATTTTAAAGGATAAAATTACACATTTTTGTAATAATAGCCTATATGTACTTATAATTACTTTATTTATGCAAAAATAACCTTTTTATATTTTTATAATGTTGAATATTTGTTTTTAATCATTTTTATGCACAAATCAGGCCCCATTGTTTTAAAAATTAATTTCGGACCTAAGATTGTCCAAAACTACCCAAACCAGCCCAAGCCCAATACTCCTAATCTGTTTAAATCTCGGCCATTGATCAAAGATGATCAATGACCCACAAATAACCACCCCCTTTTCCTATATCTCCCTCCTATCTACCCTAACCCTTATTTCCCTAAACCCGCCGCCCTTATTTCCCCTCTACTGATGAACCCTAATTCCACCAACTCACCCAAATCCGCCCAACTCCCATTACTAATGGGATTGTTTCCCTATTCCCTTGCCATTTATATGTTTTTCCCTTATTTGGTACTATGTTACGGAGTGACTTAGGTACTTGCCTACACATAACACGTACACCGCTTTGATTCTATCTAAATCTATGTTTGTCTCTTGAATCTGGATAATCTTGAGTCCAAGCACGTTATTTTGTTACGATTCTCTCATATCTCATTGATTCGCACTAAACCCTAAAGGTTAGGGTTCTAGATATTTCGTTGACTCGAACCTAAACTAGTTCAAACTCGGATTTCTAGCATTTTTCCACCTATATTTATTCTATTACTTGTGAATCTGCTTATTTTATCGATTCCCTTCACTTACCTAATTTAGGGTTTCAAACCCTTTTACTTGAACCAAATCTGGTTCGATTCTAGGTTTCCTTTTGAATAATTTCTTACCTATGTTTATTTTTATGTTAATATGTGATTCTTGCCTTTATTTTCTGCCAATTTTATGGTTTACCTAACTTAGGGTTTCAGACCCTTTTACTTGGACCACATCCGGTTCGATTCAGTATTCTTTTTTATAATAATCTCTTGTCTGTTCATTATATGCCTATGTGATTCTTTGCCTTATTTTTTTTTGCCGATTTTGTGTATTTTTACCTAAAATTTAGGGTTCAATTTTACTGATTTAAGTACTTGCCTTTAATATTTAAATTAGCTGTTTCTATGCTCCAATCCCTGCACTATTTAAATCCCTCCCCACTCCCCTTTGAAAAAAAAAGAATATTCAGATTTCAAAAAAACCTTTTCACTACTATATACCAAAAGTTGTGTACTCTTGCTCTCTCTTGAGCAATAATATTGTGTGTTTTGATACCTGGCCGGCTGAAAACCAAGGCCAAAAATTGTTTTTGCTTCCGTTTGGTGCTATTTGCTATACTGTTAGATTCCTATTCCCTGTTCATCTTAACTGGTGAGTTATTGAATCTTCTGCCCTTTCAATATTATTATTTTCTCAATGTGTTACTGCCATTAGGCCATGTTACCCTAAATGCTATTACTTGTAGTTAAGACATATCAAACTTAGTTTGAATTGATTAATGAAATCTGCCTAATTATGTGTTATTGAGGACTATCTTTTAGAGTTAAACATGCTTTCATACCTCTTTAGCCATGTATAGATGTGTGCCTTAACAAATTTATAATGTTTGTTTGTTGAACTTGTTACGACATGTTTAGTTCTGTTCTCACTATGTTATGATACCTTTACTACATTGTCTTAATCAGTTCCTAGTGCTAATCAATGTGTTTTCTTTCTATGACTTAGCCTTATCTAAAGTGTCTGTTATCACTGTGAATATGTTTATGAACTGGCCTTATTAGCATGTGACTTTATTAATTCTTAAAATCTTGATTAAGTATGCTTAGGTTCAAATATGTTTGCTATTTGTTTGTGCATGCTCTATATGTGATTATGTCCTTAAGTGTATCCCCTAATCCCATCCTACTCTCCTAAATCCTCATTCTTTGTTGGTTAAAAGACAAATCTATTTAGGTTCTGTCCTCTGGCCTCCCTAGTGTGAGCACTGCTCAGGGTTCATGTGAGACCCTTTTGAACTCGACACACTAGGATTTGGTCCCTAGTCTTCCTTGAACTGTTTCTAATCATTTTCTCTAGTGTGAGCACTGCCCTGGGTTCCTGAAGCCCTTGGGAACTCTAACACACTAGAGATTTGGGTTATGTATGCTTATCCTTGAAATATGGGTGAATCATTCACTACTGTTTATTGTGTATCTATTGTGTAACTGTAGGCTCCTTATAGTTTTACTTACCTTGTAATTCATTAGTTAAATTCTGGTTTGTAATAATTATTTGTAATAACAATTATGGGGTATTAGTAAAAATGGGAAAGGGTTCTTATTTTATACTTGCTATAAAGTGGGAGTAGAAATCCTGCCTATAGGGTTAATGCTGTGATGTTGGGTGTTATATGTTAGAAATCATGCTTCTAAGTGTCTTATTGTGTTCAGTCATTATGTGTTAGCAACCATGTCCATAGGCTCAATGTTTGGCTCAATTATGTTCCGTTACAAACCATGCCTATAGAAATGGTATGGTCCGATGTGTGTGTGAATTCCTGCTTGCATACTGTTTCGTTTAGATTATAGAAATTATGTCTATAGGATTCAAAAACTGTTTGGATTATAGAAATCATGTCTGTAGGATTCAAAACTGTTCAGATTATAGAAATCATGCCTATAGGATTCAAACTGGTTCAAGTTATAGAATGCACGCCTGAATCTGTTTAATTGTTGTTTATGGCCGCTTTCTGTGTTTTTACCTTCATTAGAAAACATGCCTATAGGATTAAAACAAATAATTCTAGGTTTGTTTTTGTGACCTGCCACTATTTATTATCGCACAAAACACCTAGATACCCATGCTGGTAGGCTTAATTGTATCATGCTAAAATCAGTAGGCAAACTTTGTTGTTCCTAATAATTGCATTAAGAAATTGACTTTATATACGACTGTCTGCTCGTTCGTCAATATCACATAGATATCCTACCTATAAGATTTTGCAATTAATAAGAATTTTAATGCTAATCAGTTTGGCATGCATTTGATCTCTAAATGCGGAGGGTAACTTGAGCCCATACTTGTTTCTATTTGAAAGTCCTAACTGTATTTTGTATGTCGTCTAGTTTTCTCCTTTTGAGAAACCTAAGTTAAGGTCTAGAACTCCCTGAAATAGAGGTCCAAATGCCTCCCGAACCATAGGGATGGACGGGTAGTGCACACATAGGGTACAACTTAGAATCAAATAGAGCGCTTTAGGTAACAACTTAAAGATAGTAATCGGGCAGTAGGAGATGATAGTCTGTGCCCGCTAAATAATATGCGTAATACCCCGTCTTGAGAAAGTTACGAAGTATTATTTATGTTGCACAGGGTGATCCTTTAGGCTAAAAAACTTAGGACCCCCCCTCCCCATTCCTGTTAAAATAGTTATTTCTTTGTCCAAATGGTTTCTTTTCTCATAGACTAATTCACATGATTTGAGTTCGGTCGGGACCCACCGTTGTGGACCTCGAGGAGTGCCTAACACATTCTCCTCGAGGTAATTTGAGCCCTTACCCAATCTTTGGTGACGCAAACTAGTAAACCTGAGTCATTTGCAAATAAGTGCCCTAACGCACTTTAATCCATTAGGTGGCGACTCTTTTCTTAATAACATATCCTCAATTTTAAAAGTGTTGTCAACGTCGAAACCTGATTTTGCCAGAAAGAGGGGCGCGACAGTTGGTGTGTGTTGTTGAGAGCATTTAAGACTATTATTTATAGAAGCCATCGAGCCATTAGGATTTCAGATATTTAAATCAGATAGTGGAAGGTGACGCATGGTAATGATGATAGAAAATAAAATAAAATCAGAATACAAAGAAGAAACCTTATCGATTAAGTGCGAAGGACCGCTGGTCAGAACCCTAATACCTAGAGGTAATTGCATTTGACCTCTGGGTGTTGAATACCAATGTCGAGGCCAGGTAATGTCCCATACTTACTTTGATATGAAAAGACGAAGGACAAAATCTGGTGAGTTGAACTTTCACTCTATTAGTTTGACCTTCTCGTTTAGGACTTTGAAATAGAGTGGTGAAAATGGAAAAAGTGCAGAGGTCTAAGATACAGGAGCAAAACGAATGGCCATGCATGATACGGATTTGAAAGAATAATGGCGATTTGAGGTTTCATCTTTTAGGGTAGGGTTCGAATTTGGAGGTTTACGTCTGTGATGATGAAAGAGGAAAATTCAGGGGGAATCATGGCTTGGGAAGGCAAAAGAGATGAATCTCTGATGAACTCGTGACCTTGCACAAATTTGTGCAAGGTCTGGTTATTTATTTGGCTTATGAGGTGGACAGAAAAAGAGAGAAGAAGGGGAAAGAGAGGCGGCTGGGCAATAGGGAAATTATTAGGGTTTGGGGGCGGGGTGAGACCAAGTCGTCTCTAAGTTAAAACGATGGGATGAGATCATGGCCGTTGGATCTGATGATCAACGGCCCTGATAATTTGATCAATTAGGATTTGTTAGGGGAATATTTGGTTGTCGTTGGATTGATTTGGATGGTCGAGATTGGGTCTTTAAGGACGGGTATTTGAATTAAAAAGAGAATTAGGAAATAAACGTGAGCCGTTGATCAGATGGATCAACGGCTCAGATGAGGGTGTGTTTGTTATGTGAGTTGAGAGTGAGGGTGAAGTGGCACGTCCTGATTGGTCTAGTAGGTGTGGCATGGATTGCCAAAGTGGAAAGAGGGGAGTGTTTGGGTTAGGGCTTTGTATGTTTGGGCCAAAAATAATTTAAAAGGTAGGCATTTTGCATTTAAGTAAGAATTGCAATTGTAGCCTTTTGGTTATTTTTTTTATTCCTTTTGAAATTAATTTAAACAAACTAAACAATTCCAATAAAATGTGGTAAAATGAAAATTATATATATATTACTATTATTTTAATTAATTATTTAAAAATACTTCATTAGGACATTAATTTAAATTACTAAAATAGTAAACTAATTAACTATTTCAAGAAGTAGTTTACAAAATTGATTATAGAACTTACGTATAGGAATTATTCTTTACAAATCCTAAAATAATAAATATATTTATAATTACATAATACTAATGTTAAATGATTAATTCAAAAAATAATACTGAATTAATTTGAAGAAATAGGTATTCATTACTAGAAAATATTTTGAAAATATTTATTGCAAATTATTTAGTATAAATAAATTAATTTTAAAAGGGAGGGTCCAAATTGGCCGTCAATAAGTACTGTTGTCCAGTTATCCTCTTTCCCGATTGCGGACAAACACTCGCGATCGCAGAGAATGATTCTTCCCCACCTCATAAAACCTCCTTCGCGATCGCGTGAGCTCAGTCGCGAAGGTGATGACCAGCTTCCTCAGCTTAGGGAATCGCGTTCCTGGCCACGCGAACGCGAAGAACATCGCGTGCCTCCCCAAATGCCTCACCTTCCTTATACGCGAACGCGATCCACCACACGCGTTCACGACGCACAGGTTCATCAACCTTCACGATCGAGCCCTGACTTCGAAAATTTAAAGAATAAAACTCCATGTGCCACAAACTAGTCTACACGATCGCGACACATTCTCCATGAACGCGATGAAGGAAACCAGACTCTGAAAACCAGCAATACCATTTCAAGAACAATTGGTCCGATCTCAATCCGAAAAATACTCGGGACCCCGTCTGAACATACCAACAAGTCCCAAAACATGATACAAACTCGCTTGAAGTGTCAAATAACATCAAATAATAAAAAAACCATGAATCGCACATCGATTCAAGCCTAATGAACATATGAATTTCTAACTTCTAAAACTAATACCGAAACATACCAACTCCAATTGACCTCAAATGTTGCACACAAGTCATAATTGACACAACGGACCTATTCCAACTTTCGGAACCGATATCAATAAAGTCAACTTCCGGTCAAACTTCTCAACCTTCCAAACCTTTAACTTTCTAACTTTCACCAATTCAAGCGGAAATGACCTACGGACCTCCAAATCAATATCCTAACACACTCCTAAGTCCAAAATCACCATACGAAGCTATTGAAATCATCAAAACTCCATTCCGGAGTTATCAACACAAAAGTCAAACATCGGTCAACTCTTTCAACTTAAGCTTCTAACTTTGATACTAAGTGTCCCATTTCACACAGAGACTCACTTGAACCAAAATGAGCCACCCCAACAAGTCACATAAAAATAATATAACATAGAGTAGGCAATGAATAGGGGAACGGGGAAAACCATACTCAAAATGGCTGGCTGGGTCGCTACATCCTCCCCCTCTTAAAACATACGTTCGTCCTCGAATGAGTATAGAGACATACCTGAAGTGGTGAAAATATGCGGATAACGGCTACACATATCATGTTCGGTGTCCCAAGTCAGCTCCTCGACGGGTTGACCTCTCCACTGAACTCTTACTGAAGCAATGCTCTTTGACCTCAATTTTCGGACTTGCCTATCCAAGATGGCCACCGGCTCCTCAAACACATGGGACAGATCATCGTGATACTTCCGGAGCATAGAAACATGGAATACCAGATGAATTGCAGCTAGGCTAGGTTGCAATGCAAGATTGTAGGCCACCTCATCAATCCTCTCAAGAATCTCAAAAGAATCGATATACCTAGGGCACAACTTTCCCTTCTTCCCGAACCTCATAACACCCTTCATGGGTGAAACCCGGAGCAAGACCCACTGTCCAACCATGAATGCAACATCATAAACCTTCTGATCCACACAGCTCTTCTGTCTAGATTGGGCTATACAAAGCCGATCCTAGATCAACTTGACCTTCTTTAAGGCATCTCGAACCAAATCTGAGCCTAATAACTTAGCCTCTCCTGGCTCAAACCAAACAACTGGGGAACGCCACTGTCTCCCATATAGGGCCTCATAAGGAGCAATCTGAATAATTGATTGGTAGCTATTGTTGTAGGAAATCTCCGCAAGTGGAAAGAACTGATCCCAAGAACCCCCAAACTCCATAACACAGGCACGAAACATGTCCTCCAATATCTGAATGGTTCGCTTAGATTGTCTATTCGTCTAGGGGTGAAATGTTGTACTCAACTCAACCCATGTGCCTAACTCATGTTGTACTACTTTCCAGAAGTGTGATGTAGACTGCGTACCTCGGTCAGAGATGACGGATACAGGCACACCATGAAGTCGGACAATCTCGCAGATATAGACCTGAGCTAGTTGCTCTGAAGAATAGGTAGTTACTACCAGAATGAAATGAGTCAAGATGTCAACCTATCCACAATCAACCAGACTGCGTCAAATTGCTTCTGAGTCTATGGGAACCCAACGATGAAATATATAGTAACTTGCTCCCATTTCCACTCAGGAATCTCAAGTCTCTGAAGCAACCCACCTGGCCTCTGGTGCTCATATTTCACCAGCTGAAAATTTAGGCACCGAGTGCCATACTCCACTATTTCCTTCATCATTCTCCTCCAATAATAGTACTGCCTCAAATCCTGATACATCTTAGCGGCACCCGGATGAATGGAGTACTGCGAACTGTGGGCCTCCTGAAGAATAAACTCACGTAACCCATCCATATTGGGCACATATTATCGGCCGTGCATCCGCAACAAACTGTCATCTCTGATAGAAACCTACTTGGCATCGCCGTGCTGCACCGTGTCCTTAAGAACAAGCAAATGAGGGTCGTTATACTGAATCTCTTTGAGGCGATCATATAAAGAAGACCAAGAAACCATGCAAGCAAGAACTTGACTCGGCTCCGAAACATCCAATCTAACAAACTGGTTGGCCTAGTCCTGAACATCCAATGCTAATGGCCTCTCCGCTGCCGATAGATCTGCTAAATTGCCTAAGCTCTCTGCCTTTCGACTCAAGGAATCGGCGACCACATTGGCCTTCCTGGAATGTTATAAAATAGTGATATCATAGTCCTTAAGAAAAACTAACCATCTCCGTTGCCGCACATTAAGATCCTTCTATTTGAACAGATGTTGTAGACTCCGATAGTCGGTATAGACCTCACAGGGGACACCGTACAAATAGTGCCGCCAAATCTTCAAGGCATGAACAATGGATGCTAATTCCAATTCGTAGACAGGATAATTCTTTTCACGAACCTTTAGCTGTCTAGATGCATAGGCAATCACACTATCCTCTTGCATCAACATAGAGCCAAGGCCAACACGTGACACATCATTGTACACAGTGTAAGACCCCGAACCCATAGGCAATACCAATACTGGGGTTGAAGTCAAGGCAGTCTCAAACTTATGAAAGCTCTCCTCACACTCCTCGATCTATCTAAACGGAGCACCTTTTTGGGTCAATCTGGTCATAGGTGCAGCAATAGATGAGAAACCCTCTATGAAACAACGCTAATACCCGGCCAAACCAAGAAAACTTCGGATCTCAGTTGCTGAAGACGGTCTGGGCCAACTCTACATTGCTTCAACCTTTTTTGGATCTACCTTGATCCCCCCACTCTACACCACATGACCCAAAAATGCCACCGAATCAAGCCAGAATTCACACTTTGAAAATTTTGCATACAACTTCTTTTCTCTCTAGGTCTGTATCACAATCCCTAAATGTTGCTCTTGATCCTCCCGGCTGCGGGAGTACACCAAGTTATCGTCAATAAACCCAATGACGAATAAATCAGGACAGTGTTGGAATACACTATTCATCTAGTGCATGAATGTTGCTGGGACGTTGGTCATCCCAAATGATATTACAAGGAACTCGTAGTTACCATACCGAGTCTTAAAAAGAAGTCTTTGGCATTTCCGGATCCCGAATCTTTAGTTGATGATACCCTGACCGCAAATATATGTTTGAGAATACTCTAGCACCCTCTAGCTAATCAAATAAGTCATCAATGTATGGCAATAGATATTTGTTTTTCACTGTAACCTTGTTCAGCTGTCGATGGTCAATACACATGTGCATAGAACCATCTTTTTTCTTCACAAACAGAACTAGAGCACTCCAAGGTGACACACTAGGCTGACTGAAACCCTTATTAAGCAAATTTTGCAACTGCTCCTTTAACTCCTTCAAATCTACTGGGGCCATATGATATGGTTGAAGGGAAATGGGCTGAGTTCCCGACAATAAGTCAATAATAAAGTCGATATCCTTATTGGGCAGCATGCCCGGAAGATCTGTCGAAAATACATCTAGATAGTCTCTTACTACCGGAACTGACTCAATGGTAGGAGTATCAACACTGACATCTCTCACAAAGGCTAGATATGCATCATAACCTTTCCCAACCATCCCCTGTGCCTTAATGAAGGACAAAACTCTGCTAGGAATATAATCCAAAGTACCCCTCCACTCCAACCGCGGTAAACAAAGCATAGCCAGTGTCACCGTCTTAGCGTGACAATCAAGAATAGCATGATAGGGCGACAACCAGTCCATGCCCTAAATAACATCAAAGTCTACCATACTGGGCAACAATAGATCAACTCTGGTCTCAAAACCACCAATAACCACTAAACACGACCGATACACCCGGTTAACAATAATAGAATCTCCCACAGGCATGGACCTCGAGGAGTGCCTAACACCTTCTCCTCGAGGTAATTTGAGCCCTTACCCGATCTTTGGTGATGAAAACTAGTAAACCTGAGTCATTTGCAAATAGGTTCCCTAACGCACTTTAATCCGTTAGGTGGCGACTCTTTTCTTTAAATACCTATCCTCAATTTTAAAAGTGTTGTCAACGTCGAAACCTAATTTTGCTAGAAAGAGGGGCGCGACAGTTGGTGTGTGTTGTTGAGAGCATTTAAGACTGTTATTTATAGAATCCATCGAGCCATTAGGATTTTAGATATTTAACTCAGATAGTGGAATATGACTCATGGTAATGATGATAGCAAATAAAATAAAATCGGAATACAGAGAGGAAAACTAATATCGAGTTTACCTGAGTGAAGAAACCTTATCGATTAAGTGCGAAGGACCGCTGGTCAGAACCCTAATACCTAGAGGTCATTGCATTTTACCTCTGGGTGTTGAATACCAATGTCGAGGCCAGCTAATGTCCCATACTTACTTTAATTTGAAAAGACGAAGGACAAAATCTGGTGAGTTGAACTTTCACTCTATTGGTTTGACCTTCTCGTTTAGGAGTTTGAAATAGTGTGGTGAAAATGGAAAAAGTGCAGAGGTCTAAGATACAGGAGCAAAACGAATGGCCATGCATGACACGGATTTGAAAGAATAATGGCGATTTGAGGTTTCATCTTTTAGGGTAGGGTTCGGATTTGGAGGTTTACGTCTCTGATGATGAAAGAGGAAAATTCAGGGGGAATCATGGCTAGGGAAGGCAAAAGAGATGAATCTCTGATGAACTCGTGACCTTGCACAAATTTGTGCAAGGTCTAGTTATTTATTTGGCTTATGAGGTGGATAGAAAAAGAGAGAAGAGGGAGAAAGATAGGCGGCTGGGCAATAGGGAAATGATTAGGG